>JAAIIK010000019.1:154072-168048 GCA_014706435.1 Silurus glanis | reverse complement strand
GTGTGTGTGTGTGTGTGTGTGTGTGTGTGTGTGTGTGTGTGTGTGTGCATGTGTTAGTGAGTGTGATTTTATTCATATTTTATTCATATTTTCATCCATTATTTTCAAACTGTATTTTAATTTTTTTGCCTGCAGATGCTGAAATTTAGTTTAATGAGCTTGCCACAATACTAACGTGCGCACGTGTCAACACATAAACCAATTCAGTGACAAATAAAAACACACAAAGGTCCAAAATAAATTATAATAAAAAACACAAAATGGTGTTGTAAATGTTATTCTGCCCTCGTCTTTTAAGAACGGAGCAGAGAGCCAGCATGGAACAGAAGAATGGAGGATCCTAAAGAATAAAACCTATAAGATTACTCATGCTTGCTGTGAAGTGCAGAAAGGAAACCTGGATGTCACACTCCCAAACGGTGAGTTACAGTATTAGCTAGATGCCATTTAATAGAAGGGAGTGCAATGCTTCGCTTTTGGATTGTTTTACGCTGCAAATAGCACAGCAGTCTGGAAATGCCAAACATTCCACTGGTTCTTAATCGAAGCACACGGACACTTCCCTTGACGGGAAAAAGGGTTTTGCATGAGGAAAATGACTTCAGCATGAACTGGCAGACCAAGTGCAGACATGCAGGCCTTTCCAAGAACAATATGAAGCCGTGTCTCCATTGGAGAACATCTGAGCTGATCTTCATTTGTAGCGTGGCACTTTTTTTTTCTAACACCGTTAAAAGAAACTTGGCATTAGAGTATGTTAAGAGCAAAAAAGACATACTTGTTTAGCATTGTAGCTATTCTACGGTTCAGTGCAATGATTTACAATGTAGCTACACTAATAGAGAATGTTGTTCAGTAACGGTAGTTGAACGAGTACCAACCAGTAGTCGGGCAACTCTTTCTGATTATTTAGAAGCATTATTGAATCATATCATTTTGAATCTACTTGCGCTTACAGTATGTGGTTTGGACTTGTTCATGTGGAGTGCATTGGTTCTTCAATTTCAATTGAAGATGTGGCAAAGACTTTCACTTAAAATCAAACCGCTTATGCAATACCACATTAAAAAAGAACCCTATAGAGTATTTAACTGAAATATTGGCAACGTTAAAAGTATATTTAATACAAAGCATCATACTGAAATCTTATTATGGGAGACACACCCCTACTTTTTGTTTTTGTAAAGTTACAAGCTAAAATACCAGAACTACTATATACAGCCATTGTTGCTCTGTTCTTGTAGAGGATTCTGCCCCACTTGTAAGCAATTCTAATAAATAAATGTTTAAAAAAGAATAAAAAAACTTGAGTAGGCCGACGGAAAGAGCTGAGGTATGGCACTGAAACGTAATCCAAACAACTGCAACGACTAGCAGGGTCCTTCCAATCATATCAAACGATTATCAAATAGGTCTACAAAAGTCTAAAAGTGGCTTAGCAAATCCAAGCTTCCGTGATGCCAAGAGAGAACGAATTACAGTAAGCGGAACAGCTTATTATTGGCCTTTTTCTAAAAACGCAGCCCATTAGTGGCCTCACACGGAATCAATAATTCTTTACAAGCGCCCGAAAATATCCTCTTTCCCAGCATGTGAAACAATATGTCGACTGGCTGAGCCATAAAACCCAGTATGCAAACAAACCTGCCAGCTCTCGCAAAAGAACAGAGAACTCGAAGAATGTTCGACCAGGCCCGGGAATTTTCGCATACCCTCAGAGTCCTTCAAAGAGCCCTTCATGCTTGACCTGAGATCAGGCACTGATTTAAATAAGCCCACTTTACTTAACTACCGCAAGTCATAACGAGACACAATGTCAATATTTGAAAATCGTGCCTGAACAGTTTCATCAAATAACCAAAGACATTTATGAAAATGTGGAGGCACTTGAAATAATTTGAAGTGCCTCAGACCAAATACAGAATGAAACAAACTATTGTAAAAGCAGAGGTTGGATATTTGAGCTTGTATATTTGATCTGTGTATATATGCATGTACGTACAGTATGTATGTATGTATGTATTTATGTATGTATGCATGTATTATATTTTACATCAATTCCAAACCCATGTTCAATGGCTCGAGGATGTTTTCTCTGCCCCCACCCTAAGTATTTTCTCTATTACCTCTAATTTGGTCACCTGCCATTTCCTACCCATTTTTCTGCTCCTCCTATTGTATGCCAATACCAATACCAATACCAATACCAAGCAGAGAGGGTTGAGTGTGAGTGTGTGATTGTCTGCCTGTGTGTGTGTGTGTGTGTGTGTGTGTGTGTGTGTGTGTGTGTGTAAGCACATACGCTCCTCCAAAGAGACGTGTATTTGTGATTGGCCTCGGATCAGGCGGCAACTCGAGCCATCTCCTCCACACACTCCACAATTATCCGGCTTAGTGTTGCTGCCTAGCTGCCTATCGCAGCCCACTTCCTGTAAAATAGAAAGGAAAAGAGAGCAAATTTGAAAAATTCGTGGTTTATTGTATGCTCATTGCAAATGATTTGGCTGCCTTAGTAAATGTCCACCTTTTATGCTCAATTTAATTTCTTTATATGTCATTTGAACCACAAACTCTTCTTAATTCAAATACCTAATCATACCTTAAAACCACAGACACATCAAAACATTGTATTGACTTTTGATCTATTTATGTCACCGGTTATGGACCACCAGTAAAACATGATATGGCAAAAAAAGTTGAATAATATGAATGGGTTCAAAGATTGTTGGATTTTATTTAAGAGCATAATTCATGCAGTAATGACTCAAGCAGACTCTTGTATAATGGATTTGTTTGTAAATTAAGAAGACATTTTTTTCCATGAACCTTTACCACAGGAATTGCTTGGTTAAGTGTTTAAACATCAGTGGTGCCAATTTTCCTCCCAAGACCATCCATACGTGTGTGAGGAAAAGCTACTAGACAGTTTATCTGTATTCTATTAAATGCATAACCTGACATTTGATATTTGCATTTTGTAATCATAAAAACAATTAGAAAGTTGAGAGATATCCCTTATACTAATCCTATGGTCACATTACAACATGAAAAAGACAGAAAGAGGACAGTTCAAGAGTAGAAGAGTAGAAGAAGTTGTCTTTTCCCAATTTTCCTATGTCCAGTTTCAGTGACTCTGTGCCCACTGTAACCCCAGATTCCTTTTTTTTGTGTGACACGAGTGAAACCTAATGTGGCTTTATACTGTTGTGGCCCATCTGCATCAAGGTTCACTATTTTGAGCAATCTGGGATGCTTTTCTACTCACCACAATTGTAAAGTGTAGTTATTTGCTTTACTGTTTATTCCAATAAGCTCAAACCAATCAGGCAAACACAAAGTGTGATCACATTTTCCCCAAAATCTAAATGCTTAATGTGAACATTTACTGAAGCTCTTGACTTGTAATGGTGCCATATGATTGGCTTATTGGATAATTGCTGGATAATTGAAGTTTCTTGATAAAGTAGTCAGTGCATGTATAAATAGATATATAAATATAAATAGACCGACAGATTGACTTAATTTGATTTGCTGGTACTCTGAGCCAGCCACGTCAGAGTGTACCTTTCCTAAATATCCACCTCTTATCAGATGTCTGAATCAGAGAGAAATAAAAAAAATGTCATGATTTACCTGGCATATGCCATTAATGCACATATCCAGAGAATCTGCTTTGCACCGAGTGCCATCCAGAACTTTAGGTGCCAGTTCCACCACTAAGCTCTTCCCTTTAGCATGGCACTTGAGGGCACAAGGTGCGATTGGGTCATAGCTCACTGGAATCCACTCATATGTCTGTCCCTGGTATTTGATGTCATTGTGGGCGGAGCACTGCTGAGCTCTGAAGTCACCTGACTCGACAGGGCAGTCCTTATCAGAAAAAAGAATTTACAATTGTTAAATTTTTACAACAAATTTGGACATTTTTAAATATTAGTCTTGATGATTTTCTTTAAACCTAAATAGAACAGACAAGAAATAGTTTGCATTTTTGAATCGCAAAATTTAAAGGTTGACATAATTTTTTTTTTTTTTACGTATGAGCCAAATGACACACTTCGTTATGCATAAATCAGTACCTCTAGCAAAATAAGAGAATGAAGAAACGTTCGAAATCAATAACTTAAAATATGGGCAGTGAAAAGTTTTTTTTATTATTTTTTTAAGAAAATTTATTTGTAATTTAATACCCTTTTTACTTTTGATCTTTATTCCTTACCGTTTGGATGGTTAGTCATTTTTTCATTACTTTATAGAGGTTTATAAAACACAATTTGCACCTCAAGAAAGACCCACATGCATAGGTTCTTGCAATTTGTATGAAAATCTTCACATTTCAACTGAAAGTTAAATCACAAAGTGTACTGAATTCTTGATATATAAGACTGCAGTCCAATACTAAGAAAAAAAAAAAACTCTTCCACACCTTCTCTCTTGCTTTTCCCACTCAAGAGCTGTGTTTCCTAAATCACCTAAACCCTGGCAGTGTGAACAGTAAATGTGTGACATGTTTGACACAGGCATCTGGATTTTGGAGCTGGATACAGCCTAGTTTTTATTTAGACTTCTCCAAGACTCTGCTTCATAATCCAGGGTGTAGTTAGTTAGATAAGTAAGGTAGGTAAGGTACTTTATTGTCATTGTATGCAATGCAACAAAATGTAGTTTGGCAAATCTCCGAAAGGAACATTTAAACTCTATAAAACTCTGAAAGGATTTTACATTTGGGAAAAATGAATAGCACATTGTAAAATACTGCATATGCGAGACTGCACATATGTTTGACGCCTTGATTATTGAAATGTGTTCTGAGATGTATATTTCACGCATAGTATAAGGTGACAAGTGATAAAGTGCACTGTAGTGCATGTAGAGGCAAAGAGTAAGCTAAGTGTAAAATGGTCCTTGGTCCTTAGCAGCTACAAAGGACTGAAGAATTACTGTGGTGATGGCAACTACAGCTCTGAAGGTACATCCTAAAGACAGGCTCTGTTTTAAAAAAAAAAATACAATCCAAATTAGTATCATACTGTAACTGCAAAATCTGTGCGCACAAACAGAGCCATATAAGTATCCCTCCATCTGCACAAATAACGTGACCTGAATTCATCATATATTTACTAAAAGAAAGGTGGAGCTGAAAAAAAGATGCTTAATACTTGTCAAATATACATTTTACAGCATGGTGAAATGCTTTCTTTGCATATGCCAGTGATGTTTGGAGCTGGGGTCAGAGCACAGGATCAGGATCAGCCCCTGATATAGTGTTGTGCCCCAGAAGCTCTGAGGGTTAATGGACCTGTGATAGGAACCCACCTATTAAGACAGCTGAATTTTAACCTGGTAATCAGGTTTGTTTTAGCACATTCGCTGTATTTTACTTATTTAGCAGGTTTTTTTTTTTTTTTTATCTCTGTGCGTGTATTTACACTTTATGGAACAATAAAAATGCATGTGTTCAGAGCTTTATGTGTCTCATTTGTTGGGAGGTGGTATCTTAGTGGTTAAAGCAATGGACTTTGAATCTGAAGGTCATGAGTTCAAATCCCAGCACAAAGCTGCTGTTTCTGGACCCCTGAGCAAAGCCTTTAACCCCATAGTTGCTCAGTTGTATGAATGAGATAAATGTAAGTTGCTCTGGAAATGGTTGTTTGGCAAGTTCCATAAATGTAAATGTCTCTCCAGATTAATATATATATATATATATTAATTATTATATGTTTTTTTTTTTTTTTCTTTGACACCCATATGCACTGTGAATCCTAATTGACACAGTCGACAACAAGACTCTCTTGTCTACCCTTCAGGAGCCTCTGTATCCGAGGAACAGCATGGGAATGGTTTGCTTCCTACCTGGAAGGTCGCTCATACCAGGTAACATGGAGGGGATCCACATCTGCCCCGTGCAGACTTAACACTGGTGTCCCACAAGGCTCGATACTTGGTCCCGCCCTTTTCTCCCTCTATACCCACTCCATTGGCGAAGTCATATCCTCACATGGTTTTTCTTACCACTGCTATGCAGATGACACTCAACTCATCTTTTTTTTCCTCCCTCAGATACCACAGCTTCCTCTCAGATCTCGCCATGCTTGACAGACATATCTTCATAGATAAATGCTCATCAATTAAAAATCAACCCCAGCAAAACAGAACTGCTGGTCATCCCAGAGGATTCATCTTCAGGTCAAGATCCCCGAATAACTCTTCATGACTCTCTGCTCTTTCCTTCAGCCACTGTTCATAACCTTGGGGTAACTATGGACAATCAACTGTCCTTCTCCTCACATGTTGCTAATGTGGCTCGTTCCTGTCGATTTCAACATCCAAAGGATTCGACCATTTCTGTCCACACAGGCTGCCCTGGGGCTTGTTCAGTCTCTTGTAATTTCGAGACTGGACTACTGCAACTCTCTGCTGGCAGGTCTTCCTCTGATCGCTATTCGTCCACTGCAAATTATCCAAAACGCAGCTGCACGACTTGTGTCTAATCTGCCCAAGTTCTCCCACTCCACCCCACTGCTGTGCTCCCTTCACTGGCTTCCAATAGCTGCACGTATCAGATTCAAAACACTGATGCTTGCCTACAAGGCTAAAAATGGACCAGCACCATCTTACCTCAGAGACCTCATCACACCTCGCACTGCATCACGCTGTCTGAGATCCTCCAGCACTGCTCGACTGCTACCACCTTCTCTCAGAAGGAAAGGTAAGTAAACTTCAAGGCTCTTTTCTGTACTGGCACCGAGGTGGTGGAATGAACTCTAGATGTCCGTATAGCGGAGTCCCTGGCTATCTTTAAGTGACGGTTGAAGACCTACCTCTTCCTGAAACACTTAAATTAGCACTTTACAAGTTTGCTTTGTAGAAACCAATAGTTATATTCATATTGAGTTTGTAATCTAGCTTACCAGTGTAGATTTATTCATTGCTAGAGACTCAAAGCACTTTTGTACATCGCTCTGGACAAGGGCGTCAGCTAAATGCAAATGTAAATGTAATTGGGTCAATCAGTCATTTCCGCCATATGCACCAGCACAGCCGTTGATGACTCAGTACTCAGAACCTCCACCACTGCGATTTGTAAATGACTCAGATCCATACTTACAAAGATATCAGAATGTCAGTCTCCCTGATGCAGTACATCAGCCACAGTCATATCCTGCACCAGTTTCTTCTACTGTGCAGCCAGCAGTTCAAGTTCCAAGCATGGTGGAGATGGCTATCGCTTCCTCTTATGGAATACCTAAACCAAAGCTCATCAGTTTCACCACTGTGGACTTGGTGTTCTTGGCCCACATCTCCATTTGACAGAGGACTATAAATTCCAAGTGTTACTTGATCATCTTAAATCACAAGCTGCATTCCAGATAGCTAAGCGCTACACTTTTGATCCCATAGCTTATAGCTGAGCCATGCAAGCCTTGCAACAGCACTATGGCCAGCCTTGACAACTGGTACAGCAAGAAATTGGCAACTTTCTCTGAAAACCCCTACTGAAGCTATAAGATGCTCAATGTTTTGAGGACTTTATCAGATAGCACTCTTGTAGGTCTCATTAATACATTGCAGGGATCATCCAGCACTGAGCTTATGTGTGGTTCCCATGTTGATAGATTCTCTTATAGAGATAGCTTTGTTTAGTAATTCGTGTCCAAATGCATTCTTCAGAATAGGATGGCTAGAACATACACTCTCCCTGAGTTTGCAGAGTGGCTTAAGAAAAAATCATAAGCCCTTCAAATATCAAGGAGAGCCACTGAGCTGTATAATATGGATAAATCTTGTACTGAGAACACAGAGCAGAAACCCCCAAAGCCACCAAAGGTACAGTCCACCATCTACTATGGTATAGATAATGCGACAGAAAGGCCCTGTAACAAGCTTGGCTACTGGAATCACCCACTATGCACAGAGGAGCCCACCATGCGTAACATTGATAGTGTTAAGCTCTCAAGATGACCCCCTCTGTTATATGTTGCCTTACACCATGCAAGCTAAATCAAGCTGATCAAGCTCTGTGGATAAACAAAAGAGTTTGGGATGAATGCATTGGAAAGGAGATGCTTGACAAATGTCAATAGTGGACCAATGAACTGTAGTATCTCTCAAAGGTAACCATGCCAAGGTGCTATTTCTCAATTTGTCCTGAACATGAGAAGTAAAACATTGAGTTGAATGTATTCTGTGATGCCTCTGTGCGAGTTTACGGCCAGAATTTCTCTACCTATCCATAACACTTTTCTGGACAGATTATGCACAGTTCTCACATGAATCAAATCGAAATCTTGTCATTACAAGGTAATCATTAGCACACAGATTGCAGAAATACAGGAGTTGACCAGTTGACCAGGAATTGACTCAGAACTCAACCCTGCTAATGATATTACAAAATTATTCTTTATGAGAGCTCTCATGTATGTCAATGGAATCAGGGCCCATTATTTCCTTCAGTAGTCACCAGAATACTGGCCAAAACAACTAAGTTCATCCTTGACTGTTGAGAATGTGCTAAGAAAGTTATTCTTCTGTGCTCATGTAGCTGTTCTTCAGTGCAGCAGGCAAAATAGGCAAACTTAGTCCAAGCCACCTATCAGTCTGTACAAAGGGCAATAGCACCCCCAATGTCAGCTGCCCAAAGGATTGATACTGAACTGCTTCTTCTAAGACAAACCCAACAGGATAGTTTTCCCTGATGAAGTCCATACACTTTAGAACGGCAAGGTCATACATACTAGCAGTAGGTTAAGTACTGTCACCTGAATATGATCAAGCTTCGGGAATAATTAAGTTTGGAGGTTGCTTTCATAAGGCTGAGGAACTTGATGCTCATACCTTACATCTTATTGTACTGGCACACAGTCCGGAACGTGTCTTTGCTGAGTTGTGGTGGACTTACTGGATTATCTGAGGCAAACAAGCAAAAAGGAAATTTCAACTGCTCGACTTTCTGGTCAACGAGTTGATTGCTTTGGACCAAGAAATAAAAAACGCCGGGGAATCATTTTCAAGTGTCTTACCCTGAAGTGTATCTTGGATCTTCTGAATAGTATGGATTCTGATTCCTTTCTTATGGCTTTACGTCGCTTCATTGAACGATGTGGCAAACCCTTCCAATTAATCTCGGACCAGGTAACAGAACTGAGAAGAACCGAGAAGAAACATTCTCTGCTCTTGAGCCAGTAATCAAAGAAAAACTGAGCGAACAGAGTATTTCCTTTCAGTTTAACACTCTACATGCACCTCATTTCGGTGGAGCCTGTGAGTGTGGAATTTGCTCTATTAAATCCTGTCTGCGAGTAGTACTTAAGGATCAGATTGTGTCTGAGGAAGTACTGTCTACTGTTCTTGTTAAAGTCGAGTGAATACTAAATTCTAAACCACTTGTCTATGTATCATACGAAATATCTGATACAGACTCAGTTACTCCAAAACTCTTGCTGATGGGGTGGGGGGATGCCTCCCTCCCTCAAGTTGTTTATGGCACAAGAGAATTGCTTGAATATAGGAAATGGTGACATAGCCAAATCATTGTTGACCAGTTCTGAAAACAGTTCATTCAGAATTACTTGCAAATTTAAAACCACGTTCCAAATGGTGAGAATCTATGCCAAATCTATCAGTGGGGAAAGTAGTTATGGTTATGAACCCACAGTTGCCACGAGCCCTCTGACTGATAGGAAGAGTAAGAAAAGTTGTTACCAGCAGTAACTGAGTGGTAGAAGTGACTATTGGGAACTGCGTCTACAGTTGTCCTGTTTCTAAACTAATTGTATTACCAGAGATGCCCACAGACACAAGTGATACATAACTTCAAAGAACAGTGATCTTTAGTTGATTTCTAATTTGTGGTGCAAATTAGGAGGTGGCTGTATAAAATCCCTGCTAACCTCATAGTTTAAATTACTTGGTGACATCACACGATTGAGGAGTCGGAGACATGCCTGGACAAGTTCGGTCTACAGAAAGTTATGCCGTTGTGATGAGACCAAGTGTAGTTTGTTTTGATGTGTGTGTGTGCGTTCTTGAAAATTTAAGTTTACAATTAATACACATTGTTGTATGTATGGGTAGACTTATATATTTATACAGTATGTGATTGTATATTGTTGTTTTATCATGATATTTACTCATGTCCTGAGAAGAGACTTTCATTGGTGTATCTGTGCAAATACACAGTTAATATGTTTACTTCAAGTACATGTCATTGATGCTGATAAACTTTCATGGACTTTTGCCTATCCGCCTTCTGATAGGGGTTGAGGATTAGATGTTGGCAAGCCAGTGCATCTACACACATACATCTTAACATTGCTGCTAATAATGTTTGACACACAAAGACCCGTTCTTAACATCCACATTTTTAACACCATCATTTTGAATATTATGCAATGACTAGCTTTGACCCGGCAACCACAAAACCATTCAAAACCATTTCACTAGTGGAAACAGAGGCCACTGATTAAAATAGATGGAAAAAGGACAGATGGCTTCTTGCGTGTTGATGGAGACATGAAGGCTGGCTACACAAGAGACGGAGATTTAAATGGAAAACTTTTCTTTTCCATCTATCTTTGAGAAGGATAAAGCAGCAGACTTTACCATATGCTAGACCACAAGTTAGTTAAAAAAAATATAACTGGACAGGAAAATGAAAGACATTTCTATTTCTGGCTAGCGAATAGAAGGCATACTGTACTATAGCAAACTAGGAGAGTTCTATAACTGATAGCTTGTATAGACAAAGCCACTGTGAGTTCTTGTTAACATTTATATAAAAACCCATTATTATAGTATGCATTTAGGATATTTTGAACAATTATTTCACTGAAATTATGATTCAGGATGATTTAATTCTGTTGATTCTGTTCAAAAAAGAGATTTTGCTTGTTTTTTGGGACCACACTGAAAAGCTGGAATTTTTTCCCATTAACAGGAAATAAGCAGAAAGTTCAACAATTGTGAAAAGTTCTACAACAAAAATGTGCAACAACTTGACTATTCAATATTGCACAATTCTAGGTCCAAAATGAAATGGTATGTCTGGGTAAATGTGATTTACCATGGTAATGCAGACCAAGAACACCCCACAAGAGCTGCAGTTTTGAAAATGCTCTGACCCAGTTTTCTAGCCATCACAATTTGGCCCTTGTCAAACTCACTTAAATCCTTACTCTTGCCCATTTTTTCCTGATTTTAACACGTCAACTTTGAGAACAAAATGTTTACTTGCTGCCTAATAAATCCCACCCACTAACAGGTGCCATGATGAAGAAATAATCAGTGTTATTCATATTATAATATTATAATGCCTGGTCGGTGTATGTATGCCATTATGTTCAGTATTATTTCTTGTATAGTCTAATATTTATTTTTATATGAATATCATGTATAATACGGCTCCTAAACTGCCATTCCATTGGAACAGAGTTGAGTAAATATGTCCATTGGACCAGTTTAGTTAATTATATCAGTTTGGGCTAACTGCAAGTGATTATTGTCTGATGTACTTATGCTGTTCAATTTCATGGCTAGTGTAAAACTCTCTCAGGAGAGTAGGGAAACAGCAAAAGGGAAACAAAATCTGGGATTAAATATAACAATGAAAAAGCAAATATATGGGTGCATTGGTCATGTATCCACAAACATTTTTTACATAGAGTTTACAGCATGAGTACACAGAGTTTACATGTATTTGTTTATATGGACTCACTGTGTTACTGCACGTCCTGTAACGGATGTTTCTTCCTTCACAATTCCTGCAGATTGGGGAAAAAAAAAAAAAGTCATCCGGTGTAAATCTTTTGGCTGTTGTGTGTGTTGGTGCTCGTGAATGTCTGTCATTAGGAATACACTGACAGTGTTGACTACTTAGCAGTATTTAGTCTTAATAACTAAGGATGCAATTTAAAAAATGTATAAAGTACTACATTTTACACATTTATTTTGGTATCTGTGCTTTATAGTCATCACAGTCATTTTCAGTATTATGACGGTGAAAGTCTAAGTGATCCTTCACTTAGAGTAGAAGAAAGACACAAATACCAGTAGTTGTTTACTACTTACCTCACTTTGTTATGCACAATGACCATGGAAATCATTTCTCAATCATTTTATGTTTGGAAATTTTTAACAAAAGATGTGCATCAAATCTCTCACTCTTTACATGTATGGGTTATGGGATGGGGAGGGTTAGATGGAAGCTAATTCTCACAACAACAAAAAAAAAACAAACAAACATCCAAACTTTAATAATGCACACCAAATCATATAGCAAAATTGGTTATGGTCTAATGAGACAAACTCCAAGTGGTATAATTATTCCCAAAAGAAAACTAGCATTGTGATAAAAGCATTATGCTTCAGCATTATGCTGTTTTTATTCAGAACTGGGGCTTTTATCAAGGTGGAGAGAATCAAAAATACCTTTAAATATCAGTTATATTTTAGTGCATACCCTTTGGGTGTCTGCAATAAGATGAAGGTTGAGATGAAAAGGAATATCACATGTCACATGACAATGACCCAAAGCACACATCCAAGTCAAGAAATGGCTCAACCAAAAAAAAAGACTAATGTATTTGATCTCAGATCTGAATACAATTGAAATTAGTCTGTGCACAGGCAATGGCTTTACAATTTATTGGATGTACATAGATTTCTTTTTTCTTTTTGGCAAAAAAAGGTGCTTCAACGACACACCATATCAGTTTAAGGGTGTGCACAGTTATGCAATTAGGCTACTGTAAGTTTGAACAGTTTTTCCCCATAAAAAGGCCATTAATTGTTTTTCACTTCTCTTTATACATTGAAAATTCACAGTAAGTGTGGAAAATGTTCTGATTAGATTTATCTTTTTCATTTTTAGATTAACAGAAATGTGTAGAACTTTGTACCCATTTTATAAGGCAACAAAACCATGTGTGCTGTCTTGTCATTTGTCAAAATGTTGTTCAGATAAATAAATGTATTTAAGTCTGGCTAAAATCCATTTGAAATTACACCCTAAATTGACTGCAATGACGTTTTCTGCAAAGAAAAAGCAGAAAAAAAAAAAAAGTCCAAATTAAGATTAGTAAAACTATTGAATTATTGTAATTATTGTATGTTCTTTCTTTTCTATTAACTTCTAGTTAGGGCTTTGCATCAAGAATGGGGATGACCAGAAATGCTGGGGGGCAAAAAAATAAAAATAAAACTCTTACTCTTACTCTTACTCTTACTCTTACTCTTGTGTGGGAGGGAGCAGGTGGCCAATTTTTAAAACTGCAAATGAAAACTTCCTTCATTAAAACTCCATAAAACATTTAGTTTAAATAAACTAAATACATGGCTGCAGTTTGTCTCGTTTTGGTAGGCATTATTTTTTTTAAATCCATTGTATTAGTGTTTTTTGTAATCCAATAATAAATCAGTTAAAAATACTCTCGATTCGCATAAGTTCATAAGTTAATCCTTATTTAATTACACACCACAATAACAATTTGGTCACTAATGAAGTCCGTTTAATCGGCCACAGGGTCAGGGGGTGGTGAGGTTCTTGAAAATAAAAACACATGAGACATCTGCATCTCATAAGAAATGATTTTTTTCTTTTCGAACAAATACATCTTTGCTCGCAGGAAGTATTCAATTATAATATACACACATTCCAATCTGACACTACTGGGCAACAAACACCCTTTTGACCAGACCCAAAACACAGGCTAATTGGGACATTTTTATTCTGAGACCTATAGTTTTCCTCCAGTGCAAGTAGCCGAGTACAAATGATGCATGTCTTGATGAAGTGCTAAAGCATTCGACCTGAGGTTTCTGACCAATGGAAAAACACTCAAATGCTCTTCCAGAAAATAGAAAAGTATTCTTGTGAATGTAAGTATAGTGCAAGTTAATGTGTTGCCAAAAAAATAAAAAAAATAAAAATAAAATAATAATAATAATAATAATAATAATAATAATAATAATAATAATAA
>JAAIIK010000019.1:130549-148255 GCA_014706435.1 Silurus glanis | reverse complement strand
TTTACACCACATGGTGTGGTGAAGTTGGTTCCAATTAGCCGCAGTCCAGACAGAAGTACATGGTTTTGAAGTATGGCAAGGAAGCCATGTCGGTTCATTAGGGACAGTGACTGCTTGCTCATGGGTGGAAAGATAGCTCATTGGTTATGGTGGTGGGTTACTGATCAGAAGGTCAGATGAGTACTTCACTTGAATTACCTGATACTGGCAGACAAATCAAGCCGTGGAAAATTAAGGACAAAAACTGGGATGATGAGTAAAATAATAATAACATAAAAAAGATTATTTAGGTAATATTCACATCACACATCAGAATGTGGGACAAAATGTCGTTTATTGTTTTTGACAATGTCGTGGTTGTTGATGCCAGAAGGGCTGGTTTGGGCATTTCAGAATTTCTTTTTGCAATTTTCACACACAAAAGAATAGCAATCCCCAACCTTTTTTTGCATCACAGACCATTTTCAGGCATAACAATTTTGCCAAGGAGGGATTCTGTTTGGGTAATGGGGAAATATGTATATTGTCACATGCAATAACATGTACAACAATATTATAATATTATCTGATTTAATTATTAATTTAATTACATTTTCAATGAAAATGCAACTCACTATAATGAAGAATCAGTAAGAGCTTAATTTATAGATGCATAGAAAAACTGACAAGTGCGGAAAATTTGTGCTAAGTGGAAAGGGTTATTATTTTTTTTTTTTTAATAAAGCACCCTGCAGAATGCATAAGTCAATAAAATGAAAATAAAATGAAAAATGTTAAGTTTATAATCTTGCCATCTGGTCCCAAATGAGTCACGGCTTGGTACCGGTCCGTGGCCCGGTGTTTGGGGTACCCTGTGTCGAATGAAATGACTTGCTGATCAGAAAGGTCACAGCACAATGACTAAACTGGTTAAATCTAACAAGATTGCTATGATAACTCAATTAATTATTCTTTGCAGCTGTGGTGAGTATCTCAGAATGCTTAGGGGAAAAGCATTTTGGAACACACTAAACACAGAAAGCTGAGGCAAGATTTGGCATACGCTCACCAAAAGTGGACAGATGCATAGTGTAAAAAAGATAAGGTGGTGATTTTCATTACAATTAACTCACTCATTATGTCCACCATAACCACAGAGGACTTTTCTTGACTGGTTTAGTCTTACAGAAATGGTCATTGAACATCCTTAAAAACATTCTTCTCGCTGTAATAGTAACGCAACTGCTTCAAACTCAAAAACCAGCAACCAAATTTGTACAAAATTTAAAGTATGAATTATAATTTGTTTGACAGTTGCTTTAAAATGAAAAACGAAAAGATGAAAAGAACCAAAATAACACTATATACTGAAGGGAAGGTGGGTGTTCATAGAGCAGCATCACACTTGAATTAGTCTTGGGCCAGGTGTGATCATTTATCAAAACCCTGGTACGGAATTGTGGCAAGAACAAGCAAACACAGTTATGTCCACAGGCCCCAATTACTCGACTTTTTTTTTTACATATGGAAAAGTAAAATAATTTTGAATGAGAAGTGTTAAAAAAGAGATGTTTGACTCAACTTGTATATTTTACGCAGAATTATTAAACACAATTAACAGTATGTACATTTATTGGTCGGGCTTATGCTTGATTGTAATATCCTGATATAATTAAAATAAATTAAAATAGAAAATTAAATGAGTGCTTATGATACACAAAAAATGACAATAATGAATCTATAACATGGATTGGTAGAATATTTGGTAGCTCTCCAAATGCTTTATAGAAAAAGTATATTTTTGAAAAAAAGTTGTCAAAGAAATTAGCAATTATTTTATATTTATATTTTATATATAAATATAAATATATATAATTATTTTATATTTTATATTATTTTATACCTGGGGCAAAGCTATAATTGGTGTAGTCTAGCTACTGTAATCAATGAGAACATGGTAAGAGATTTCTGATATTTTTTTATGATATATTTTTACATATTTCACAAAAGTCAGTACACCCCTCACATTTCAGCAACAAATGTAATACATCTTCTCAAGGGATATTTCCATGAAAATGAAACTTGGATATATTTTAGAGTCGTCAATGTGCAGCTTCTGTAGCAGTAAATATTTACTGTCCTCTATAAATAACTCAACATACAACCATTATTGTCAAAATACCTGGCAACAAAAGTGAGTACACCCTAAGTGCTGACAGCTGTAGGTCATGTTACCATGCAAAGCCACATGTCCTATTTATCATGTTCATGTTTTTGTCTGCTTGACATGACCATAAAAAAATTGTGTATCTTGTATTAGAGCAGTTCAAATTTGGTGCTTTCAGTACAATTCTCTCATACTGACCACTGGATGTTCAACGTGGCACCTCATGGCAAAGAACTCTCTGAGGATTTGAGAATTAGAATGCAAATTAGGACACAAAGATGGCCGAGGCTATAAGAAGATCAGTAACACCCTAAATCCGAGTTACAGTGCAGTGGCCAGGGTCATACAGAGGTTTTCAAAGACGGGTTCCACTCGGAACAGAACTCCCAAGGGTCAATCAAAGAAGTTGAGTCCTCGTCCTGTAAATCAGGTGTAGAAGTTGCTTTAAAAAACAGCCAGTGCTCAGACTATACGCTGTACACTGCAACAAGTTGGTTTGCATGGCCATCGTCCCAGGAAGAAGCCTCTTCTGGAGCTGGCTCACAAGAAAGCCTGCAAACAGTTTGCTGAAAACAACCTGACCAAGAGCATGAATGACTGAAACCATGGATTTCAACATGTACTGTGACATTCTGAAGCAGAACATGATAGCCTCCCTTCAGAAACTGGGCTGAATATCAGTTATCCAACATAATAATGACACCAAACACACCACCAAGATGACAACAGCTCTGCTGAGGAAGCCAAAAGGTGAAGGTGATGAGTGGCCAGGTATGTCTACAGACCTGAACCCTATTGAGCACCTGTGGGGCATCCTCAAGCATAAGGTTGAGAAGCGCCATGTTTGTGCAGCTCTGGTAAATTCCATGTCCATAAAGATTAAGGCAGTGCTAGATAACAGTGGTGCTCACACAAAATACTGACACTTTGGACTAACTTTTGGCATGTTCACTTAGGGTGTACTCACTTTTGTTGCCAGCTATTTTGACAATAATTGCTGTATGTTGAGTTATTTTCAGAGGACAGTAAATCTGTACTGCTATACAAGCCACACATTGACTACTCTAAAATATATCCAAGTTTCATCTCTATAGTATTGTCTCTTAAGAATATATAATAAAATGGTTGCTGAAATGTGAGGGGGTGCACTCACTTTTTTGAGAAACTGTACATATTGAAGTGGACAAGTTTGTGGGCAAAAGTTGTAGGAAAATAACTAACCCTCCATTTAGACATCTCCGTAAAGAGTAAGAGGCTCCTCCTCCACAGGTGCGAGAGCAATCGCTCCATGTTCCCCAAGCGTCCCATCCATTGTCCCTCTCCTCATCAGAGCGTGTGGTCCTTGATGTCTGAAACACATATACACACACACACACAAACACACGCACACACACACACACACACACACACACACACACACATATAAACACGATTTCACTCCAAAATCTATCCAGAGACATGATTGTATATCAAAAGCCAAATAATCCCACATGGCTTCTTTCCTATCAGTAAAGTCCAGTAACAAAAAAAGCAAAGATAAAGAATTACAAAAAGAAAAAAAAATAGGAAGCACTGGACCGAAAGAAGGCCAAGTTCAATTTGCAGTTGCCTCCAAGTGAACACGACTACATATGCATCTGCAGCATGACCTCATCGTATGCAGCGTTTATAAACTCAATGAGCTTTGTATCTAAAGAAAAGATCTCGAGCACCCTAGACACACACATGGATTTCCTGTACTGAGCACACAAAGGAAACTGGATTGTGGGGGTGTGTGAGGTCATAGAGAAGTCTCACAGACACATTTCACTCAGTAGGAGGAAAAAAGAAAGTGTATTTTACATGTTACACCCTCTCTTGTGCCCCCTGACCCAAGCTACAAGAGCAGCTTTCACTGAGATTTAGTAAAACTTAGAACTGGCAAAGAAATACAACATATGGTACAACATATGGTATCAGTAGCAAAAGACATTGTATTTCAGTCTCTCAGATCTAAACTGCATCAGATCAATTCTCCTTTTTTCAAAGAATATAGTAATTCCTTATATCTAATCTTTCTGTCTGTGAGGCTGATGGCTAAAATCAATGCTGCTGATCAACAATGAAACAGTATGAAATAACCTGTGGACAATGACCTCAGTAGCCACTAGTCTGTTATTCTTATGAGCCAGAGTTTCTAGCAAAAGTGCAGAGAAACTTTCCATCATTAGTCTCATGAGAACTGAACTGATATATTAAATTGTACTTTAGATGCTTTGTGGTATAGGCTGCTGCAGTCCTTGCTGCATCCCACTTTAATACTACACTTGATTAGACTGTGACATGTCTTATGGTTTTATAACAATAAGAAAAAACAAAAAACAACAACAAAATAAACGGTAAAATTACCGAAAAAGAAGGTTTGTTGCTTGAAAGCAAGACTTTGCCATAGAGGGTTAAAGTCACTGCTAGAAACCAGATTCTTCACAAATTTTCACATTTTGTACAGACAGGTGCCTCAGGGCAATCTGTTGCATCATGATTTTACCTGACACTGAGATGGTGGTGATCATTTAATGCTTCCTGGCCTAAAAACCTTTCCAGGAAGCAATGGCAGCATTAACAACCCCACTGTGGTTAATGCAGACAGATTTGGTTGGTAAAAAATAATGTCCCTGTCCATGGTAACAACCCAAGTGATTTTCTTCCCTCTGATGTAATGACTCCCATAGCTGTTGTAATTGGTATGATCTCTTGCATCCCTTGCTGTGGGCATTATTTCCTCAAGGGCCAGTAGCAAGTGTGACACTATACTGATTATATATATTGATGCAATTTTAAATCTTTAGTGTGTGTCAGATCTATATCTGGGCTGGATGCATGATGACGTTTTAGTTTGTAGAACTAAGGTGACTACTATCGATAAGACAGGCATTAATCTCATGTCTAGGGATTATGTTACAGCTTCAAAGCACTTTTAAATGTACATACAGAAGCTATTATAAATGAAATTGGTGCTTTGTGGAATAGCCAAGCCACCAGGCATTTGTCCAGGAGTGTTGGGTTCAGGATCTTTTATGGACACTCAAATAGTTTAATATTACTTTGTGCTTGCAGCAGCCATGTGACTCAACTGTGGCAAAATTAGTGATGACATATTAGTAATTTTAGAAATTCTATCACCTGCTATGCACTTTCTAATGAAATAGAAATTTGCTAAATTTAAAAAGGATTAAACAACTGTTTTAAAATGTATAATTTTTTTTATTATTATTATAGTGAGCTCTCTAATATTATAGTGAGCTCTCTAATATGATTGAATGCCGGACAGACTTAAAAAGCATTTTACTGCATGTCGTACTCTGTATGTATGTGTATGTGACAAATAAATTTGATTTAATTTTGATTTTTTAAATATTTTTTGAATTTCTAGTTTTAGGCATTAAATACAAATATCATATTATGGTATTCCATTTTTCTCGATTATACAATACTTTAAAATTTCTCAGACTCCTAATCCAAAGCATGCAGTATAAAAAAAGACATCCTGAACACTCCTGTACACTCAGGAGGGGGATGAGTGTTTCCTGTATCATCGTTCTCTTATTGGAACTAAAACTGATCCACACGCTCTTGCAACATATTGTTCCTGGACAGTACTTCCACAAGAACTGATCTCCAGATCTCTCCTCTGAGGGAAAAAAACTCTAATTTATTCGCTGACAGTATTTATAATTCACCTCTCAACAAGTTCCGGCACCCCTGCCTAAGAGCTAATGCTCCCACCAAATCCACAGCCTTGAACAAGAGCTGGGCTTTCCCTGAGTTTCTTATCCACTTAAAGTCCTGTGCATTGTTATTCCATTTACTCATTGAGACATTTACTTAGAAATGTCCTGAGGACAAAAAAGAACTTTCTAACTCCATCATAAGCAGTATATCCAAAAAAAATCTAATGAAGAGATCTTAAGGCATCGTGAGCACACAGGGGCCAGGTGAGTATGTCCTGGACCAGAAAACTGACCAGATGGATGAAATTTGGCTCTGTGGTTCAGTATGAGATCAACAAGCAATCCTACATTTCCATAGAGGAATAAGGGATGAGAAAAAGATTATGGGGAAAAAAAAGAGAATCAGTGAAAAGACAATGCATTGTGCTTTCTGTACTGGGACTGTCCACAAAGATTTATCCATCTCTGCTGCTTTAACTTGTGACACTTTTATCCAAAGCAAAAAAAACTAAGACAGAATTACAATGCATGCAATTATGGGGAATGGTTTTTGCCCAAAAGCCCAATTCCAGCTTTTGTGGGATTTTCCTGGTGTTACCACTAACTGGCTAATGCCTCCAAAACCACGGCCTTGAACATAAGCTTAGCTTTTTCACTGTGTTACTTAACAAATCCAAATTCCATATGTTGTTATTCCATTTACTCCATTTACTCATGTAGACAACTCTAAAGATTTCTAAACTTTCTTTCTCTTCGTGGGGAAATAAATACAGTATTTTGGGACAAATAACATAATCAAACAAAGCATAGATATTTCGGATAGACCTGTTTAAACTGATCTTTTGCATCTAGATCACTGAGGGTGAATGGCTTTAAAGAGCAGGATCAAGTAAATGAATTTACGATGCCTCTAACCTTACAATTTAAGTGATAGGCTTACACTTCAATCCCATCAAACGGCTTGTAAAAATATTGAATGTTTTAGCACACTCTATGCTTACATGAACCTACTTTCATTTGCCACCATTGCCATGGCAAATGCACCTTGGCAATGCATCATTTACCAGTGTCTATTATCTTATCATTTTGAAATTAGATATCAAGATACATTCTGAAATAGTATACAAATACAAGCTATATTTTGTGACCTCTACATTTATTACTGAAAAGCAACAGTGGATACATGTATTCGGCTTTAGCATAGTGTGTGATATCCAGCAGGATACATGTGTTAGCCGTGTGTGTGTCCTGATTCCAGTAGTGGGACAGCCATGTTGGAAATTCAATAGCTTGTTCTACAGCAGCTAAGATTAAAGAGTCTATCAACAGCTGCCAATGAAAACATACAGTTCCACAAGACATGGGTTCAAACCATTGAACAGCTTCTAAGTTTGAGCATTTTTATGCTGCCCTAACATTTTTCAGTTACACACACACACACACACACACACACACACACACACACACACACACACACACACACAATTATGCTATTGTGTGTGTGGGTGGATGGGTGGATGTGTATGGAATATAAACTGGAGAATCAGAACCAAAATGTATTGAACATCTTAACTTAAAACCTTTTCAAACTGCTTTATAGCAAACAATGGCAAATGTACATTTACAGCATTTGGCAGACACCTTTGTCCACATTCATTTCATTCATACAACTGAGCAGTTTCAGGGTTAAGGGTCTTGCTCTGGGGGCTAGGAGTAGCAGCTTGGTGTTGCTGGGATTTGAACTTATGACCTTCCAATGAAGTCCAATGACTGCAGTAATGGTAGAAAGCAATCTTTCTCTACACCCTTGTGAACCCAAGCTTGGTTATGTTTATAATGTATGCTGGGAGCTGACAACTAGTTCCATAAGGCAGTTTTAATTCATCATCATTAACTCACAAATCTTTTACATTGTGCATTTACAGTATCCTGCCATGTGATTCTGGACCCAAAATATTAAGCCAATATAATCAAGGATTTGATCGCACTGTTTACAGCCTCGTTTGGGTCAGTTACATGTTTCAATTGGGTTCTTTGTTTTAGATACAGTTTATTTTTTTATTTAAATCCCAGTCCATCCATCTACAGGTGGATAAAATTAAGAGAAGGTAATTAAGCTCTGTTGTTATTGAGATCTCTGATTGCAGTTTAGCCAGAGGCAGTTCTCAGTCAAGGTCCATTAATTATTATATAGTGACATCTACAAAGACTACAATGATGACTGATCTGTTAGTCTATAATATAAGACCAGCCAACATATAAGAAGAAAAAACTTGTAAATGGTCTATCTGTCTTCTCATCGTGTATTAATGTCTGAGGAAAGGCCTTAGTGTGAATCAGTGCATTGTTACACTGATAAAATTCTCCCTGTAAAACTTTCTATCCTGATAGAATGGCTCTGTCTCAATCCACAGGGCGAACTGAATGGATTGAT
This sequence comes from Silurus glanis, assembly GCA_014706435.1. NCBI lineage: Eukaryota > Metazoa > Chordata > Actinopteri > Siluriformes > Siluridae > Silurus > Silurus glanis. The sequence continues at coordinate 139,965 of JAAIIK010000019.1, read as the reverse complement.
GAGGCTTATATTATGACCTTTATAGCTGCTATAACGTAACAGAGTTAAAGACAATTTGAGAATATGACTATTCTTCAAGGATAGTGCTTCATCATCTTCAATATCATCACCAGCAGCAGCAGCAGAAGTTGCATAAAAAAACAACTACGGGAATATTTTTGAAAGAATGTCACTAATCCTTCCAGTATGGTATGAAAGACTTGTAGCATCCGGTCCAAAGCACACTAAAGCAGGTTCCAAAAACCTTACTAAATCACTATGTTGTATTTTTCCCTTCAATTTGTCCATCATCTTTATGTGATGTGGGGATTCTCTATTTGGAGAAACAAAAAAAATTTACATTGAAAAAAAAACTTACTTTTATAATTATTTATTGATTCTAAGGTTAAATATAAAATCGTCATTCAGAAAAGAATGGTCTTTTTTGTATTTCCTAAAAAATCTGAGTAAAATTGAGTAAAAAAAAGTCAGTGGTCTAAAATGTCTAGTTTATTCACATTTACTTTTCAAAGGTTTCCCAAAGAGTGTTCAAAGGTTTTTAAGCTTAAGTCTGTTAATGTTTATAAAACTGTCTGAAAATTTCATTTGGCATTACACTATACAATATATATTTTTTAAACAAGATGTGTGTTTGTATTTTCACATGGTCTTGAGCTATTAAACCCCGTGGCTCTAGAACACACGGCTTGCACAGCTGAGAAGGTTTGTTTCTGCTTGAAATGTTTCTAAATAAACTTGATGTAATTCATGAGCCTTAACTTTTAATCTGCTGCATGAATATAGGTGTCCTAGGGGTACATTTAATGGAATTCTTCTTTAAGTGTAAACTGAGATTTAATTGGCAGTTAAGATTAAAAAAATTCTATCCATTGTTGCTGAAAATGTATTTATAGCACTGTCTGTAGTTTTGCCACTTTAAATATTGAGAACATTGAGATAATGTAATGTGTTTACTAGGGACGTTTTGCTGAATTGACATTTCTAGATACGCATACTTCTGATTCATTTATCGGCCTCGGTTTGAAAACATGCTTACCTCATGGGAATGTCTCAATGTCTGAGTAGAGATTTCAATTATTTATCCACACAAATGAATTATTATATTAAAAATGCAGGTAGTCCCTGACTTGCGAAAGAGATGCATTCCGATGACCCCATCGTAAATTGAAAATATCGTAAGTCAGGACGTGGCCTAACCTACCCAGGAGTCTTAAAGAATAGTGATCAGTATGGGGGGCTGGGGGGGGACCATCTGTATTCTGAAAAACCCAAATTAAAAATCTACGACTAGCCTTTCATTTTTAAAACGTCAGTCCACTTCTTGAAATAATAATTTCAAAGATCCAACCTAAAGATTCCTTGATAACTAATCACCATAAATATTCTGACTTTTTGGCAAATCATGAAAATCCGAAAGTGAAACACGGAAAAAAACATGTTTGAGGGAAAGCAGTCTTATAATTATTTTTACACGATGCCCAACACCACAAAGCAATGTGACTTCTGAAAGCTGCAACCACTAATAACAAGAGTCGTCTGGCACCTTCACCCATACCGAGAATTTTCTATAAAGGTGTGAGCCACACAAACTGACTGCTTGTGAGGTGCAACCAAGCGAACAGGGTAGCCAGAAATGCCTGAGAGAAGAAAGAGAAAGAGTAAAAAAGTGAAAGAGAAACAGAGAGCGAGAAAGCGCTACAGATGTATGACTCACAAAAACCCACAACCCTCAGGAGTACCCATTAAATAACCCTCAGGAAAATGCAGTGAAAATCTAACAAAAAAAAAGAGAGAGAAGAAGAAGCAAGAGAGATGGATGGGGAGAGAAAATGTATAATAGAAAGTCAGAATTCACAAAAGCACAAAAACTCTAACAAAAGTTCCACAAATACAAAACAATGTTTGATTGTTGCATGTTCTAAATGAGTTGCTAAACTTATTTGTCTTCATTTATGGATGGCTTGAATTACTTTCTTAATACATTATGGATGTCTTGAAGTCGTTAAAATTAAATGAACCAATGATAGAAGTCGATCGAATAAACTTCAAGTTACTGTCTCTCCTAATGCATACACTCAAGAGCTCTTTAAGGATACAAACATTTTTCCAAACTAAATGGCTTTTCATAATTACTACATTCCCTAGTGTAAATGCTTCTCTGAAGGATTTACAAATACATTTGTTTGTATCGTGCTTGATAAATGAGGCTCGTGGAGAGAAAAGAAACTGAAAAGAGCAATTAACCAGGGTTTAAACCCCCCCCAAAAAAATAATAAAAAATTACAAATAAATGGTTCCTCGCTCACATTCCTTTCAATTTGGCAGCAACATTTGACTGTAATTGAAGTGAACACTTTATAAATTTCTGCTATAACTTGGAAATATTTTTAACAGAATACAGACTTGGGCGAATGTTTATAAACACCTGACTATAAGATTAGTATACGCTTTTTGAACATCCTATTCCGCATTTAGTCCCTATTTACTGCTACAATAACCTTCACTCTACTGGGAAGATGTTCCACTAAATGTTTGGAGGGTGTTTGTGGAAACTTGTGCTCATTCAGCTACAAGGGCTTTAGTGAAATCAGGTACTAATGTAGGATGAGGACGTGCGGTCAGTGTTACAATTCATCTCAAAGGCATTGAATAGGTTGAGCTCTATAGCAGACCACTCAAAGGCTTTTAATACAACTTATGTAAACCATATCTTCATGGAACTGGTTTTGTGCACATGGGGTATTGTTATGCTAGAACGGGTTTGACAATGCCTAGTTTTTGGGACACACTTTTGTTTATATGCAACAACTTTTATTTTGACCAAATAAATATAGTGATGTACAGATGCTGGTAAAAAAAAAAAAAAAGTTAACTAATACTTCGTTAAAGTACATTTGGCTTTTAAACAACGCTCAGCCTTGTGAATTAAATGCGTCTAAATATTTAGAACATCCTGATTTGCCAATTTTATTTGACTCTTTCTAGGAAAAAGATTCCAGATCTATCTAACTGCAAGGGGATCTTCTGTATAAACCCCTCTTCAAGATATTCCATTGGTTCTAGATTTAGATATAAATCTCAGCTCTGACTGGGTCCTTCTAAAATGTACAAGTTTTCTGTTGGCTTGTGCTTTGGGTTGTTTTCATGCTAGAAGGTACATTTTTTTTCCTCAGCTGTCTAAGAGACCCAGTTCCAGATAATGAGATGCAGCCCCAGCATGCTTTACATAGTGTATGCTGCTCTTTGGATGATACACTTCCAAACATATCTTTACGAATTACACTCAAAAAGTTCTAGCTTGGTCTCTTTAGGTCATACCACATTTTGCCACATGGTTTGGAATGATTGGTTTTGGATGTTTTCATGTGACAGGGAGTTTATTTTTCATCTAGCCACCCCACCCCATAACCAAGTGACTGTTGTCACATGCAGGGAGTGACCAGTATATACCATAGTGACAATATATTTCTATTTGGCTGCCTCCTTAAAAGTTTCCTTCTTGTATTTTTGTCCATGTTAGAGAGACTTCCTGCTTTTGGAAACGTCACTATGCTGCCTCATTTTTTCCAATACATTTGTTCTTCTTCACTGAACCATACATTGTAACAGTGAGATCATGTGCATCTTATGTAAGCTCATTGCAACCTAATACACTTATATTTCATTTTCTTGGATCAGCTTAAAGCTGCAAAAACATCTGACATAATTAATTATGAATGGTAAGGTGGGTCGATTTTTTATATAACCCCCTTAGTACCTAATCCCATAAAAACACACAACAACATTACAAACAGACAGGCACAACAGTAGCCAGTTATGGCACTGACACCCATGAAGTTGCGAAAACATATTCGGTGGCTATCCCAGGTGCAGGTTTCTCCAATGGGAGTTGACCTTCGCTCACTCTCCCACAGACCACCAGCGGAAATCCATCATCAATCACATCTCCCCCAGAACCAGATGTGTGTGTGTGTGTGTGGGTGGGTGGTAGCAAGATCAACAGGTCTGTGTGTGTCTTGTCAAAATGTGGACCTAAAGCTTTAGGGAATTAAAAACACTAACATCTGGATTGGCAAGAAGAGAAGAGAAGAAAAGAAAAGAAAAGAGAAGAGAAGAGAAGAGAAGAGAAGAGAAGAGAAGAGAAGAGAAGGAAAGGAAAGGAAAGGAAAGGAAAGGAAAGGAAAGGAAAAAATTGAGAGACAAAAATATAAAACACAAAAAAGAGAAGGAATAATGAACCCATTTGTCTCAGTCTTTAATGTTATTGTCTGAAACAATGTATTATTTATGCATGTGCAATGAGGATTTAATATTTAGATGTAAGTATTCATATCTTAACATATCAATATTTGGATACAAGCGGTCACAATTAAAACCTCAAACGTAATTACATTCTCGAGTGCTATTTATGAGTTAAGCATAAGGTGGACAACATACGGCATCAGTTCCAGCAAGCAGCATTAGCAGCAGCACTGCAGTCTGACACATAGATGTAAACATAATAGGTCAGACACAATGCCATTTAAGGCCAAAATTCAATATGTAAATGATGACATTTACATCTACTTTTACATTTATTCATTTGGCAGATGCTTTTCTCTAAATGACTGTATAAGACTGTATTAGACTGTAGAGAGGACACATTCTGGTGCTCATGATATTTCTCACTCTCCAGAGTTTGTACTTTTTTTATGAGTTATAATTACACTCTTGGTGACACCCAAATGTGGATGGGTTCCCCTTTTGAGTCTGGTTTCTCTCAAGCTTTTCTACCTCATACCATTTAATTTTGATTTTCTTTGCCACAGTCATATTCAAATTTTTGTTCTATTATTCTTACATTCTTTAAAGTTGCTTTGAGACATTGTCCATTGTGAAAAGCTCTATAAAAATAAACTTGAATTGAATTAATTCTTGTCCAAAGCAACTTACAGTTAAGGAATACAACAAACAATATTAATAACACAATTTATTTTTACAGAATTTTTGCATTATTTTAGTAATATCTCAAATCAAAAGATTACAATAAAATTGTGATAAGATTATAAAACCCACATTACAGTCTCTTCATCTTTTTGCTTTGTTATTGTCATCACCAAGCTCCAATGATTTGATGAGAAACAAAAATAGCTTTTTAATTCTTTAGTGTGCTTTTGGTTCAGCACGGTATTAAACTGTGTCTTCTACAATAAATTAAACTTTAACGTAATGACTTTGAAAGTAATTACTACAGTTTTAATTAATACAGTACTACTATTACTAGTGTTAGCAAAATCTCCAGCAGACATAATAATTAAGACTATTTCAGAAATATACATTATAACCTAAAATATTAAACCTATTCAGATGGTGGTAAAATTAAAAAGGGGATGGGTGACCTAGCTTTCGCGCTAGATAGTGTGTTATAAAGTAGTTATGGGTCGTTCATGAACGATTAATTAATTTTGAACGAGACTTCAATGTGACTCAGGAGAACGAGTAGTCTCAAAGAGTGATTCGTTTCTTTTCTACTGGACGCGCATGAGCAAAGCATCACAAATCTTAGTAGGTTATGTACAGAGAATAGAAATGAGCAGTTCACTTTTTGACTCTTCCGGTTCGAATTTGTTCATTCATCTAAGGGAGTTTTTCCTTGCCACAGCTTGCTCATCAGGGATAAATGCACACCATTCACCTTCACTGTTGATTTCTGACTGTTGAAGCTGCTTTGAGACAATGTCTGTTGTGAAAAGCGCTATAGAAATAAACTTGACTTGACTTGTCGCATGTATTCCATAGATGCTATTCAGTGCATTACAAAGGAAACAGAATTGAGAAGTTCATGTGTCTGATGTCTCATGAGTCCGCTGGTCCGAGTCATTCGTTATTTTGTCACATGACTCCCTTAGACGCTATGCACTTATTTATACAGTACATATATAAATTATTCTAACTATAGACAAAGTTTGAGTGTGTAGACGTGTTGGGGTATCTGCTTATTGAAAATGTAATATGTTATTTTATTTCTGAACAAAATTCAAAGAACCAAATCACTAAAATTATCCCGTCTTCCCATCACTATTATAAATTAATTGTAGGTTCACTGGCATCAGTAGAGCCAAATGAGGAAATTTGGCCATATTCTTGGTGATTCGACGCTTTTTTCTAAACTTCCTCGCTTTTTGAGTTCCTCTCCCACTTTCTCTTTTTGAGTTGTTTTTTTTGGTCATATGAGGTCTCATCTGGCTGTGTATAATTACCAATTTTCATTGTCAGATTGCAGTCAGACAGCAGTTCTGAGCCGTATGTCGCTAATTTACCAGAACTCCATGCCTCAAGTCATCCTCATCTGCTATTTCCTTTGTTTATTAGTTCCTGTCCTCAGTCATGTTTTCATTGATTTGATCTGTCTGCTTTCTCAGTAATAATCATGATTCCTGTGTTTATCTGTTTAAAAACCTGCCATAAAATATGACCTCAATCTAAGGACAAACCCAATAGACACTGATGCAGTCTGATGTTATATCTATTGTTAGAAACATAAGAATCTTTATATACATATGTCCATGCAAATTCTATATGGTTTAGCACAAAATGTGATCCTAATAAAAAACAATTAACAATTTACAATTAACAATAACAATTTCCAAATATCTGAAATATCTGAAAAAAATAAGCCTGCTGCTTCTTTTCATGCTAATTTTTAGCAGCCCTCCCTTGCAACATCAGCCAAAAAAAGTATTATTTTCTATCAACCTGTGACAAACAGACAAACTTAATTAACTCATCAGCATAGAGATCAAGGCTGGTGTCTGGTCAGGTTGTATGAGGTTCATATTTTGTCCAAGTACAATTATCCCACTGTCTTCAGTGGCAATGCCAAGTGGACAAATTAAAGCCAAATGTTTCAGAGTGTCATAACTCACATAACACTTCATCACTCAGTGTAAATGGTATGGCTCGTCCAATTCAAACCTATGGAGAGGTTGATAAAGTAGCCTAAGTGATGACAACTGTCACAAATGAACAGCATTCAGCAATTTTCTATACACCATAATTTAATTTTCAAATCAAATATTGGACTTTATCTTTTCTTTGCTTTTATTTTTTAAATGCTTTCATATAAATATTTTAAATAAATGCAAACAAATGGTCATTCTTTGAAAACATAATTTTTTCCCAATTTCCAAGAACTCTGCCGCTGTGATTAATCACATTCTCAGTAGTGTAAATTAGTACATATACAAGTATATACAAGTATATATATATATATATATATATATATATATATATATATATATATATATATATATATATAATAATCTATATATATATATAAAGCTCAAATACCACTGACTGACTCACTCACTCATCACGAAATCTCAAAAACCACTGAACGGATTGCAATGAAATTTGGAACATACCTTCCTCTTGGGTCTTAGGTGCTCACTAAGAAAGGGTTTTGAAAAATTCGCCCTGGATCGCGGCTAACTCGCGAAAAACACGATTTCTCACGCATTATAAATTCTTCGAAATAACATTACGGATCCTAATGAAACTTAGTACATTGTTTCTTATTACATGTTAGATGCACGATAAAAATTATTTTCAAAGTAGTTTGCCCTGTATCGGTACTACAAAGGGGTAGTACTTTATTTGTTGACGTTACGTTCTGATCTCTGATCATCCAGTCCTGCTCAGTGCTTACTGCTTATTGCCATATTGCTTAGCGTTCTGCCTTCCGTAGCGAAGCATGGGTACTTTCAGCTAGTATGTATATATTTATGAATGATGATATATATTTTATACATCAGAATTAATGGCAAACGTTTAAAAATATTTCAATATTAATACCAAATGAAATACCTGTTACTTGTCATTTTTTAATACTTGATTTGTGATCAGTTATAATAAAAAAACAAAAGCCTTGTTTTATATTATTATTATCAGTATTATTACTATTATTATTCTTGCTGCTGTCATATAAATAATTTATAATGTTATGATCTGTGATGATGCAAATAATCTGAGCCTTACACCCATAGTATTTCATACCTAATAAAAATGGAATTCAATTACTAGGATTAATCTTAGCCTTCTTTGTAGATACAGTGCCTGCCAAAACTTTTGGAAACACCTAGTCTTTTATCATTTTTGAGACCCCTGCATATTTCATAGTTCAAGTGCAAAAAGACTTGGACAGTAAATGACTGTAAGTAAGTTCTGTAGACAGAAGTTTAAATTTGACATTTTTGTCTCAAACAAAATAATTTATGTAAGATGGAGGACATGAGAGAAGATGTTAGCAGAAACCTTACCCCCACAGTCAAACATGGAAGTGGAAGTTTAATGGTTTGGGATTGTTTTGGAGCAGGGAAGGTTGTAGACTTATTCCAGGTGAAAAGAAAATTAGACCAGCCCAGCTACCACCCCATAGTTTACTATCATACAATTCCATCTGAACTGCACCTAAATGGAATAAATTTCATCATAAAACAAGACAGTGACCCTAAGCATACGTCCAAGCTCTGTAAGCGTTATTTAGAAAGCAAACACTTGGCTAGAGTGTTACCTATTTTGAAATGTCCTGCCTAGTCCTGCCTAGTCACCTCACCTAAATCCTACTGAAGTGCTCTGGGAGTGCAAGATCAGAAAGAAATAACCGATTAGCAAAGGACACCTTTGGCAAGTTTTCCAAAAGGCATAGCAAAGTATTACAGCTGAATGTCTGGAAAAATGAACTGTCCGGATGCCAAGACTGTGTAAAGCTGTTATTTATGGGATTCAAATTAATTTTTTTTTTTTTTATATGAAATGAAAGGGTAGCATTTGTACATTTTGTTGCATATAAACAAAAGCAGCATGCATGTGATAAAAAAATAAATAAATAAAAAAAATAGGTATTTCCAAACTTGAGAGACACTGTATAGATAATCATTCTGCAGATTTTGTCTTGTGCTTTGCCCCTGACTAGAAAAGAAATATATCTTTAAACAGTAGATTGGGAAGTCATTGAGAAGTTGATTGGGAAGTCAGGCTTGGCATTCCACTCAGGATTCGTTCTAGTAGGCCAGGTTTGCAGCAGCCTTCAGCAAAGCATTTACACCTCAGTCCTCCACCAGCACCTTACACTGCACTGCTAAGAATGAAGCTCGACGTTCTATAATGTCTTTGTGTGAACGGGAAAGCAAGACCAAATAATCCTTTTGAAACCTGACCTTATCTTTTGCTGACGGAAAAGAACAATATAGCAAACTGATGACAGACTATTTCACTCATATGAGACACTGATGATGGTGAATGACAATAGCATAATGTATAATATGTATATACACATATATATACATATGTGTGATATATATATATATCACACATGCACACACTGTAAATATGAGAGAGAGAGAGAGAGAGAGAGAGAGAGAGAGAGAGAGAGAGAG
>JAAIIK010000019.1:105075-116457 GCA_014706435.1 Silurus glanis | reverse complement strand
AATTGACGATGATGCTCAAAAGTGCAATATATTTATTTATTTATTTATTTATTTATTTATTTATATTTATTTATTAATTTTTTTTTTTTTTTTTTTTGTGACAAACGAAAGAAAACCAATGTAACAAGTATAAGCAAAGTGTTGAGACACTATGAACCCCATAACAGCCTTAATTACCTCTGATATACGTTCTATTGTACATGTCTCTGGAATTGTATTAAAGGGAAAAACAGAGATGTTTTTGACGATGATGCTCAAAAGTGCAAATACATCTTTACCAAAACTAATGACACAGTATTGCAACTATTCATGTAAAGTACGGCTCTTGTGCAAATACACCTATAAAGATGATCATTTTATAATTAAGTTTATGTGTCATAAAACCCATTTCCACCTGGACACCTAGCGATGAGTAATAAACAAAGCAGGGATGTTAACAAAGCCAAGACAGAAACACTGCTAGCAGTCTGGAGGAAGAAAAATGAAAGGAAAAGAAATGTCCGGGCAATGTGAAGGGCATCAGTGCTCTTGCAGAAACAAAGCTTACCAGTACTTAGAAAGACCAAACAATCTACCCTGTTACAGCGTCGAGCCCTAGAAGCTGTCAAACCGAAATACTGCACTGTTTGAGGTTTAGTTTTACACCTTAGGTTTGTAGTCATTTACAATATATACACGTACATCACAAAGAGGTTTTTTTTTGTTAGAACGATATAGAAATAGGATAAAAGCACTACTGATACATGACAAAAAATGCTGAGGATTACCTGGATGTGAAAGATGAATAGAAAGTATACAGGAGCACAAAAAAGAAAGAGAAATACAGAGACAGAGAGAGAGAGAGAGAGAGAGAGAGAGAGAGAGAGAGAGAGACGCAGTAATATACCATTGGCTTCAATGTTAATTTCACTTCAGAGACACTCAAACATGCAAGTTCAAACAAGGACTAAACTCAAGCAGGCTAGATAGGCTCAAAAGATGTCACTTTTCTTTGTATTCCTGGTTCCAATACTTTTCTCTGCATCGCTCTGCGGCTTAATACTATACCCTATAATGGGCCTGTAGTCGGGTTTAAAGCCACTGCAATCTTCACACTGCTTTAAATGCGCTGTAAGTGTCCCACTTGCATTGTATATACAAACATGAGAGCTCGAAATCACTAAGGATTCTGTTTAAAAACCTGGAGAGTTTTTCTTTCATGCTTTAAATGAGAGGATAGAACAGTCAGTTTCGCTCAGGCTTTTTTATCTGTTCTAAATGCACCTTAAATGAATGCTTTTCAAGTTTTTAATACTCTAATCAAGGACAAATCAGGATGCTTTATGCAAATGTAGGTTTATTATTAGTGAAACCAGACACAACATAGAGCATGAAGACAAAATATTCTTGTAAATATTTTAAAGTAATTATGGTGTTTTAAATGATGTTAATCATCAGGACGGCAAACGGAACTTTTGCTATGTTTCCACACGGATGGTTTTAATTGCCAGAGCAGATTTTGGTGATGATTTGAGACTTGGTGCATCACTAAAACAAATGTTTAGTGATTAAAAATAATTATTTCGGTAGAGTTTTTTTTTTTTTATCTGAGTAAATTAAAATTTTATCTGATTAAATTTTAAATGACATTATGAATAAATGTTTGTTTTAATTTCGGCTCTTTTATATTTACCCCAGCCATTAGGGTTGCACAAGCCAGTGCACTCTTAGTGCCGGTCCCAAGCCCGGATAAATGGGGAGGGTTGCGTTAGGAAGGGCATCCAGCGTAAAAACATGTGCCAAATCAAAAACATTCGGATCATGTATACGGATGATCCGCTGTGGCGACCCCTAATGGGAGAAGCTGAAAGAAAGTTATATTTATTTATATTTTACAATTTTCACTTGAACTTGAAGACCCAAACCTGTTCTAGCAATACAATGCCCTTTTTGCTCAAATCCATCTTCATGAAAATATGCTTTACATGGGTTGGAGTAGAATATCTAGCTTCGTACCTAGGAAAGGTTGAAAATTTGTTTATTTTTTCTGCTTAATTGGAGTTTTACACACACATACACACATAAACACACACACACAAAACTAAAAATAAAACCCAGAGCAGAAACCTCAGACAAGCCCACCTCAAACTTTTTTCCCACATTTTGGCTCACATCCTTCCTCAAATCTGGATAGATTGCTGAATGCGTCCCCTTTTTTTTTCACTTGCACAAGCTAGAGCAGGTTTCTTGTAATTCAAACATATCTATATCAAATCAAGTAAAATGCTGTTTTAATGTGAGTGTACATTTCAGGAGCTGAATAGCATAATAAATTCACATCATGTCTGGCATAAATTCTTTTTCAAACAAACAAGTAATGGTGGGTTGTTTAGAGCAAAAAAGAGAAACAATAAAATACTTTTTTTAGATTATGTTCTATATTCCCCTGGCAACCATGGGCAAGTGCATTCCATGCCATGTTAGATTTTTCTTGCTTACATGTACATACCGTATTTTTCGGACTATAAGCCGCTACTTTTTTCCCACGTTTTGAACCCCGCGGCTTAAACAACGAAGCGGCTAATTTATGATTTATGGGTTTTTCCCGGTTTCACAAACTTCAAGCCAAAAAACTGAGCGACATAACATTAGACCAATGAAATTTCCGAACGTAAACGAAAAAACGCACCTCACCTGTGTTCTGAGCTGCACGGCATCGGGAGAAAAACTTTTTTTTTAAACGCACGACGATGCCAAAAGAAAAACTCTCAAGAGAAATTGTTGTGAAAGGAAGGAGGAAGACAGTGAACAATGACTTTCTTGGTAGGCTACAGTTTAGATACAAGCCGTTGCAGCGCGTTGTATCAGGGTGAAGGGAGAGCTCGCTAACTCCAGTTGCAACAGAAATCATATAAGCACAGACAGGTTTCCAAAACTCATGCTTTTTTATTTTTCTTGGCAACAGCGTTACAGGTTAGTCAAAGAAACTTAGAAATGAGCATCAGAAAATAATAAGGACATATTCCTCGGTCTTGCACACATGCAGTAATACCGGAAAAAATGCGGCGGCAGGCTATTCCCAAAATGCCGCTCTGCTCTTAAAGGAGCCACAACATATTTCACTTGTTACACCGTGTAACAGACACTGTCTTTCGTTAAAGCCTGTGTAAAGTACATTAGATTCAGTGTAGACACCTGCGGCTTATAGACAGGGGCGGCTTATTTATGTTCAAAATAAAAATCTTTGTAAAATTCAGTGGGTGCGGCTTATATATGGGTGCGCTTAATAGTCTGGAAATTACGGTAAACATGGACAAGTGTACATTTTTGTGAAACGCTGTCACAAGAGGTGAAATTAACAACGTTATCTTAAAGCCAAATCAAATAATGCACAGACAGACAGAGACACCTGCAAGGAACTGTGCTGTAACTAAGTAAATTAAGTAACAAAACACATGGGATACAAAACATCTGCATTGCTGTGGTTCAGCATATTCAATGAGCAAGCTTCATATGTATATTCACGTTTTAAAAGCTCCATATGCAGGAAACACCCTTATTTGCACGACTTTGTCTGTGCTGTTGGTGTGAAGTGAGTTGGGTGTTAGATGCACAGTGAATTACCAACCTTATATCACCTCCAAGTACTAAAGACCCCTGGAAAGTATATTAAATCAATAGAGACAGATAGGGGGCTTTGTGAAAACTACTCTTTCCGAGGCATGGGGGAAATTTAACATGTGTTTAAAATGCAATTACCAAAAAAATCCCATGATGCATGATGCTGTCGAAGCAGAATTTACAAAGTGGGAGAATTAAAAATTACTTTCTGATGCATGTTCAGCACATAATCAAAAGACAGCTTCCCCAAGTTGAAAATTAATTCCAACAATTTTAGTGGAATTTGGGTTTGACTCTTGTGGGAAAAGTCAGTTCTCATTAATTTCAAGCAAATGTTTTAAAGGTATCTAAAGCAACGAAGGATATTTACCAGTAGCTTATATAATTTGTGGGTTTTCCATCTTGGTATATATTACAACTTGAGAGGAAGTTAATGCTTCAATTCATCACGAGTGGTCTAAACAAAGTCAGCCAAGAAAGTTTTTTGCTGATATATCAACATGAAAAAAATGTAGTTACTTTCTGGATCCCATCTCAACCTTTAAGAGACTCAGCTTAGCTGGGGCCACTTTGAAATCAGTGCAGAAGTGATTGTTGACATACACTATATGGACAAATGTATTGGGACACGTCTCCAGATGTGGTTGCATTATATTTGCAGTTGACTTAAACTAGGAGACCCAAACCTGTTCCAGCATGACAATGCCCTGGTTCTCAAAGTGAGCTGTGTTAAAATATGGTTTACATATGTTAGAGTGAAAGATCTTGAGTGATCTAATATATAAATCGGACCTCAAATATCGAACTCCTTTGGGACGAGTTGGAATGTTGACTACACCCCAGGTCTCCTCACACTGCACCAGTACCTGACTTTACTATTGCCCTTGTGGCTAAATGAGCACAAATTCCTACAAGCACACTCCAAAATTTAGTGGGGCATCTTCCTAGAAGAGGGATGATTATTATAACAACAAATATAAAGTAAATGTGGAATTGTATGTTCAAAAATCATGCCAATTTCTGGTCAGGTGTCCATACAGTCTCACCCATTGTAAAGTCTAATAAGACATTATTATATATTATATTAATTATTTTATTTTAAAGCTAACATTGAAAGTTTGCTTTTAATTTTCCGCTTTTAAGCTTGTAGCCTTAATTGCTTTGTTTAATTTAGAGTACCACTATCACTTTCTTCAGCACTTGGGTTCGCATTGCTCCTGAACATCCCATAGTCCATTTCTATCCACATCAGAGTGCTGTGCAGTTTCAGAAACCACAAGCAAGTCTGTTTGACATAACAAACATCATGCTTCAAGGAAAACCATGGTTTAAATAGACAGTTTGGATGCTCTAGACTTCCATTGTGTTTAAGCTATACTTTCAGAGATACAGTATGTATAATTTTAGTTTCATTAGTCTCATAGTATCAGTCAAAATACAGAAGCATATTCTGAATATCAAAGAAATCTTCTCACTAAATATGGGGGAATTGTGTTCATTTTAATAATCAAATCAAATCCAATGTGTGTCACAATAAAAAAACAAAACATTTATTTAATCTGGTCTACTGAGTTTTTCTTGAGGGTATAAAATTTGATCAACATACCTAGACTAATACAAAAGGTCATGAAAAGGTATATCAGTAGTCAAAGAATAATTAGCTAGAATTTCATTTTTTGGCCAAAAATTACTTAAATAATAACAGTTTTCATCATAGTTGTTCAAACATTAACTGCAGATGAAAATCGCTCACATTACTTAGGTCAGAAAACAGGGTGAGGTCACAGCAGATGTTCTGCTCAACTCACTCCAGTATTAGAATCTGCAAAGCATTAGTATCTGCAAAGTATTAAAAAACGCCTTTTGTCCTCTGTTAAATTATTCTATTTTCATTGGGCTCTAAATCAGTGTGTATCTGCCAAATGTAGGGTACTAGCCTTTCTCAGACATCAAAATCAATTATAAAAAAAAAAAAAGGAAAAAATACTTTTTAGTCTACAAACCCCTGGGTTGCAGAAGAAAACTGAGAAAAAATGCAAACATTGGTTGTTGTTTCCTCATGTTGACTTTGCCTAAAATAAGGGGAACATGCAACCTTTAGGGGTTTCATAGCGATTTTATCACCCTGGTTGCGTCCACAGTTGAACACAAATGTCTGGATAGTGATTTGTTTTCATGCACCTCTGAACCAGACAAATGTCCAATATGCACTGAAAAGCTCCACAAAAGTGGCTCACTTCGAGTGCAAGGCTAAACAGCGGCTTCATAAATCAACATGATGAATTGCGTAAAAAAGCAAATTCAAGTTTAATCCAAACAAACGCAATGCAAACCAACAAAAATGAGCCGAGTTAATGCTCCTGTTTTATTGCAGGAGTTGTGCACGTTGTGTCAACATGAGATTACTTTTTAAAGCTTTGTATGATTTTTATCAGGTGTATCATGGTAATCTGAAATCAAACACACACTCAATACTGTATAACACATTATACAGTCGGTGTACTGGTCGCACTATTTTTGTGTTTGTGTATCTGTCCCACACTGTCTTGTGTTATCTGTTTGCACTGTATGTGGCTAGGACAACTTACTTTAGTCCTTAGCTTGGTGTTCTGTTATGCAGCTCTATGTTGTGTGATGTAACTGTATATTGTTTCTATGTAGTCTCATTTCACTGTGTACTGCATCAGCTATGTATGGTATAAATGACAATAAAAGTATATAGTGCATCAATATATTTTATTCAACTAAGGTAGGCCAATATACTGTTACTATAGCATACAGTATTGATAGAAATGAGATTCTGTACAAAATAGAAATGAAGTGTTCTGTTTTTGTTTGCTTGTCTTACTATGTCCCAGATTTAGAATTACCAAGAACATGAGCAAGGTAATCTCTTTTTATATGACTATTAACTGTAGAATTGTGAAATTATGATTTTTCTCATTATTTCTAATTACTGGGGGAACATGACGCAAAAATAAACCAATTCAATTATATATTTTTCTACTTTTAAATAAATCCAAAGGGAACGTCAAGATTAACCCACCAGTCATTTAAAAGGAAATACACTGTTCTAGAGAGCTAAAATCTTCACAATCTGTGTTTCCGCTCATATCAAATGCATGTAGCTGAGAGTAAATAAAACATTCACCAAGGAGACCATGTCTCAATCCAACACCAGATTTATCAGGCCATCTTTTGTACATTTTCCTTTTTTTTCCCCCTGCAGGCCAGAAATGATGGGAAACTAATCAAGGTGTAGCTCCCACCAGGATAACGAGGCCAGGTCTGTGTCAGAAATGAAGAGCTCTGGAAAAGCTCCATGCCTTTAATGTGCAGAATCAACTGGTCCAAATCACTGAGTGAGAGAAAGACTGCGAGAGAGAAAGAATGACGGACATAAGGAATGAATCTGCACACTGAGATGGATAGTCTCCACAGGAAATCCCTCATCTCCCAAACCAATCATTTACAAGTGACAAACAGCAGCTACGAAAGACAAGGAAGTTGTGGAAGCTTCCAAATAATGCCATATTCATTGTATATACTAATCATGGAATTGGAGAATGAACTACAGGACCGACAATTGAATTAAAACACCTCATTCCCCAAAAGAGATACTTGTTTTTGTTGTTGTGAATTTAGATTTTGCTGTCTGGTTTCTTCTTTTTTTTGTTTGTTTCGTTGCAATGATTTGTTGATTTGCTCTTGAATTTCCAAAAATAGTTTTAAAGAAAGCACATTAAAGGGAACAACGTTTATTTAAATGGAAGATAAATACATGAAGCTGATACCTTTATAGAAATCTGCTTAATAATGACACATTGAGGAAACTTGCATGGGCATGTAGGGGAACATGCAAAACTCCACACATACAGTTACACACACTCCAAAATATTTGGATTTTATTTTTGCACAAATCCATATTACGGTCAGGCAATCAATACGAAATAAAAAAATGCGTGTTAAAGATTTAGCAGTCTGTAGAAACGGTGTCAACTCTGCCTTCCTCAGGAACATTTTAATTAGTTTTTAGAACTTTTAGTGTTAGATAAGATTCTTTCTTAACATGTTCTCTGTTTATTTTCTAAGTATTATGCAACACTTTCAGTTTACACTCATGTCCAATTGATTAGAAATAAGATTTTGCATTTTGCATTTCTTAAAAACATGGCATAATGAAGGTTTCCACAGTGGCAAAGAATGCCCTGATTCACTGACACTGAAAACGAAGGTAAATGATTTCATATTATGCCATACATGTTGACCAATCCGCATTGCACTACCTCCTGGTAGTTCCTGGTAACTATTATTTAGGTTATTATTTAAGTCATTGTTCAAACTTCAGAAAGATTGAACAAGCAAAATATCTTTACCTATCATCAAAAGAGTGTCCAATAAATGGGATTTTTTTTTTTGAGGTTCATGGGTATCAAAATTTTGCAATCCCAATAATAGACATTTGAAGATGTCATTGATTAGTTGGAGATCATTTTGGTGGCTAGATAGAAACAACTGTTGCTAATTCAAATATGGGACAAAAACCTTTCTTGGCAAATCCATTGTTTATCATCTATCATCTCGTGAGTAGGATCCAATGGCCTTTAATAAAGGAGTAAAATTAGTTTTAAAAAAGGAGAAGGCAGCCTCTGAGACCTGCTCCCCTGTTGGGTACCTGTAGGAGAACAGCAGCTGTTGTTGGGTTTTTAGTCTGAAAGCATCCCATAATTAAGTTAGGCTCAAAACAGGCCTCCATGACATTCAGCTATTCTTACCCAGCATGCTCTCCAGGGATGAGCTGACCTATTAAATAAGCAGCCTGCTGCTGGCCAGACACTAAGCCAACGAGGGGGAAATTCCACTGTCAAATCACACAGTGTTAGAAACAGACACTGAAAAGCATTTTAGACCAGTGAAGAACTGGCCTCCACAACATGATGTACTCGTTGTAGCACGGAGAGGTACAGATAATCCTAAAGATATGATGACATCAGAGTCAACTTTCCAGAGGGCCCAACATAATTCCAGAAAAGGGGATCCAGCAGTCCTTGCTTCAATCTGTACAAAAAAAGCATGAGTGCAACTTCTTTCAGCTCCAACAGTATTTTATAGCTACAGCAGATCCAACAGCTAAACAGGCAAGTGCCAGTATTACTGTTTCCCTGTCATTATACATTTTAGGCTGAAGTGTTTTTACATTTGGCCTAATTATTCAAGCTACCCAGGAATAAATCAGAATTAGATCATTTCCCGGAAGGCATGAACATCACAGGTTTGTGTTTAGAACTGCTGCATCGTCTCCACTTCGGTAAAAGGTCGACAGTCTATCCAGATAGTATTCCAGAGCTTTTTAAACTATTCTGAAGAGTTGAAATGAGCTAACAAAATACAGATTAAAAAAAAAATCTGCTCATCCAGCAAAGTCTACTGCATCCAAAATGCTTCCATGCTAAAATTTGATGTAGCTTTTTTCTCATGTCTAATGTCCCAGACCTGCTGACATTAACGCGAAATGTCACAAATTTCCTGAATGTCAATGTGTGAATTTGACAACATGCCCACAAAGCAGCACTTAGACTGCAGAAGGGTTGACTAGCTTAGTTAAGCACTAAAGTTATTAGTTATATTAGTTATAAGCAATCTACTTATTTAGGCCATATTCACAAAAAGGACAAGGTTAACAACTTTAACTTATTCATTTCATTTGCATTTAATTTAACTGTACAGTGAATTCCAAACTTTTCACTAGATTTGTAACATTTTAATCAATTATTTGAGGTTATGTACATTTCACTATTACTTTTTGTTTACCAGTGACTTGATCAAAGCATGACTTGGTGAGGAAATACACGTGGTTAAAACATTGTCACCAAAGGATTTGTTCAATAGTGTGATATTTGTATGAAAGATTAAAGTAAATAAACATTTGTGTCAAAGTGTCAAAGGGGTCAAAGTAGAGCATATCACTTGCCAAAAACACTAGAAATAGTCACAACGAAAGAGTCACAGTAAAGAAGCAGATTAGATATAAATAAAATTAAATTAAATATAGAAAGAAAACTTTCCACCATACTGTAACACCTCCAACTGCTTCTGCCATCCACCTGTCACCTACAGCCACAGTATACAATAATACTGTATATTGTATTACGTTAAAATATTTTTATTGTGGTCAATTCGGAATCCCATTACTGGTGACGTTTGTTTGTATATTTGTTCTGGAGTCTGTACTAGTGGAAAACTGTCTTTAGTCTTTTTTATTTTTTTTTTACAAATATTACAGTTTTGTTTGCAATTTAAATGGAAATATAATGTCCAGTAGCATTGTGTACTCAGGAAAAAAAAATCAACATAAAATAAATGAATACTTGAATGAAGCAATGTCATATTGCAATGACAATAAATAGATATGCAATTATCATGATCTGAAAGTTTAATATTAGCAGATGCCTAGAGCCGACATAAAGCAATATCCATGCACAGAGGGAAGGAGGGCTGAAACAATATTATGAGTGCACACAGTTCGTATTTCATGTGGAGAGGTACAGGACCATGGCTGATCTGCCAAAATGAGAGGCGATACCAAATGTGTGTAGGACTGAAGGGTCAGACACCGAATGAATACGCGATAGTTCGGCTTCATGAATGTGTGTCTGTAACAATATTTTTGGATCTTGTGCTAAGTGATGCAGTCGGGTGAATGACTTTAAAATCAGCTTTTCGGGTTCCCCAGGTAACGCCGAGCCCTGCACAGTCATCAGATTTACGAGACTGCGCACGCCATCCAAAACCACACTCTCCGCTTGTATGTGTGTGTATGTTAAGTCGGAGCGTTCAGTGCCCATGAAGTTGATCTGAATACAAAATCAGAACTGACAACACGCAGAACGCTCAATCAGCATTTGAGGAGTGCATTTTAGCCACAATATCATGCTAAAACCATGTCTACATCTACAGCAGCTCCAAAGAAATTACATTTAAATCCAAAGCCCATTAAATCGAATACAAAAAACATGAGGTCCATACACTCGCAGAATTCCTTAAGGATTCTTTTAATGATTGTAGCTTCCTAAATGTGTTCTAGTTTGACCCATTTTTTCACTTTCTCTTCATATTTTATATAAATCTTTATTTCTAGCATGCAGTTAAACTGACAATCTGACAATATGAATGAAAATTATACAGAATCGTTTTATAATGTATTCATTATAAGATATACTAGGTACATTTGCTCATTTCCAAAATATGTCCAACTGCCTAAATATCATTTTAAACCTTTTGGGCTCTACAGTATAGTTTACAAATGAGAAATTCATATAAGAAAACTAATCCTAAATAATCCTCAAAAAAAATATGATTACTGACAACTGATTCTAAAACATGGTCTTGAGATAAACTTAGCCTGAAGTCTAATAATGTTTTCCTGATAAACGATGAAAAAGTAAGAGTTGGTCTTATCTGTCACTATTAATACACAGTTGTTGTTGTTGTTGTTTTTTTTTTTAACAGTTTCACGATTAAGAGCAAAGATATATTGCTTTTGTGAATAGCTGTGTGAGCTCCCAGAAATGGGAATACAAGGACTCCTTGGTGCAATGAGTGCAAGTCTGAAAAAACACAATTCTGTTAACCTCAACATTAGTAAAAATGCCAAAGAAAGTTCCTATTTTCATAGGAACGACAAGCAACTTGGAACAAGATACTAAACAAAGTTGGGATGGAGACTGAAAACAAACACACACACACACACACACACACACACACACACACACACACACACAC
>JAAIIK010000019.1:73844-99444 GCA_014706435.1 Silurus glanis | reverse complement strand
TATTCTTGCATCCACCTTTGACATTGTCAAATACTGTTGAACTGAACACATTTGAAAGATCGCGAAGTATTTGTTATGAGGAGCAAGAATGTCTTACACAATCTCGGCCTGGATATGTTTAAAAAATATGGTTATGTGCATGTACAAGATTGGGACACACTCTTCCTGTTCAGGCCATAGTAATCACTGTGGATAATTAAATGAATTGAAGTTTAGACAAAGAGTAACAGCGTGCAATGGCCCAATACAACCCCACTGTCGAGTGCAATGAGTTCAATAAGTATACCATTGCTAAATAATACATAATGTGGTAGGCATAATGTGCTGAGATCGGGCCAAATGTGTTTAACATGTGCAGGGAGGTCAGATAAAAGTTATATAAGATTACGTTGTGTCTGCTAAGGCAGAG
The DNA here is from genome assembly GCA_014706435.1 of Silurus glanis. Taxonomy (NCBI): domain Eukaryota; kingdom Metazoa; phylum Chordata; class Actinopteri; order Siluriformes; family Siluridae; genus Silurus; species Silurus glanis. Next base: position 99,035 of record JAAIIK010000019.1, on the reverse strand, counting down.
TAATGTCCCATTCAGAAGACTTTACATGTGGCAAGCAGGTCTCAAAGTTACCTTTATGAAGCTACATTATAGACAAATGTTTGTGGCCACCTGACTATAAGATTCGTATGTGCTTTTTAAACATCCCATTTTACATTAAGTCCCCATTTGCTGTTATAATAACCTCCACTCTCCTGGGCGGTTTGGGTCTCCTAGTTCAACTGAGGTGAAACTGTAACGCTACAGCTACAGTTGTTTGCCTCCAACTTTGTGGTAACAGTTTGATAAAGAGTCACATATGGCAGAATAAGTCAGGTGTCCCAAACCTTTTGTCCATATAGGTTACCTTTTGCTAGCTAGATGACCCAAGATTAGCTGTTAGGGTTATTGACATTTTAAATAATATTTTAAATAAGCAGCTATAGTATGATGTATAAAAAAATATCTGCATGTACCTTTATATAACCGCCATTGTCTTCCTTTTCTCTACTTGAACATTACTATATAAGAACTCAAAGAACACCCACCTTCTTGTTTATGTATGCTTATTTTTCCATATATGCAATGTGCCTAAACCTGTGGTATATAGATTATTTTATATAGATTAAATAATTAGACGAGCTGACTAGCTTGACTCTTCATACAACACCATGCATCATATTAGCAGACTAAACACTGAAAATATGCCGCATTCGCTTCAGACCAAAATGTGTCATTAAAAAGTTTATTCAGTATATTATTTTATTACATTACTATTTCCTTTAAATCTCATCGTTTATGCAACTGACTGTGGATTTAACTAATTCTGAAAATGATTATTCTTTATTAATGACAAATGCATTGGTTTGAATAGGTTTATTGTTCAGATCACTTGCTCTTTCTCAGTTGTCTGAAACAGGGCTTAGAAAAGTGATGGGCAGTTTGTGTGTCATAGATGCATGTGTTTGTTTCCTTTAATACTATTCTATACTAATACAATTCTATCCAAATTGTAAAAAAAAAAATGTTATCGATCAATCAGTCTGTAAAGCGGCTGTGAGATGATTTTCTTTTAAATGCTGCAGACATGATTCAAAATAACTAAAATGTGCCTTCAGCTAAAATGTGCATTCACCTTTAAAGGAGTTTTGTGGGTAAATGCAAATCAGCTGTAACGTGCATGTCCTCTGCATATTACATGTATTTGCCGTTAATAAAAACAACATTTGTGAAGATGAACAAAATCAGCTTTATAGAAACATTGGTAAAAAATCTTTTAGTTCTTTAGCCTAGAAAAATATGTATACATAAGATCAATAAATCAAATAAAAAATGTGGCTCGGCGTGTCTATATTTTTAACATGAAAAGGATGTTATTCTTTTTATGTCTGTGTGTATGTGTAAAAATAGTGATTTCTCTGCACATTTCACTAGCACTCACGGCCATTCCAGATGTTGCTCACTAAAGACCCCTCAAGCCGTCTCCTCCTTTTTAGTTTTCTGGAACCTGAATGGGCATCGGTCCAGAAAGGACCATGTGGTAAAACCACATGTCACACTTGATCAGTTTTATATTAGCAGGATTCAGGGAGTGCACATGGCAATTTGTACATCTGGGCTCTGTCACGCCGGCCACTAACGCGTGCACCGATCCAGGCCAGCTGAGAGAGGGTGAAACCAGTCCTGCCTCCAGAGAAAAGTGTGTTTGAAATGTGAAGTAGAGTGGGGAATTTTATAATAGGGCCCCATTTTTGCAGCTTTCAAGCTGTTTCTCTGGTGGCAGGTGGAAGTTCTCAGCAGACACAGAGGAAGCAAAATAACGTGTTGTGTGTGTATGTGTGTTGGGAAGAGATGTTGAATGGCATGGAAAGTTCAGTGAGATAAAACCAGCTAGATGATGTTCATTTGACTGTTTCTACTGTTTACCATTTAAATAAAATGGAACTGACCTTTTCTGATTACCCAAAGACTGACCCAAAGACTACAACATTTGCCTGTTGATTTCTGATTGTAACAATCAGGTTAATGTAGCAAGTAATGGAAATCTCTCACACTAAAAATTACGACTCAACACGCTAGTCATCAGAAATGTCACCTAATATCATGTCAATGAGGTCACAATGCAAAAAATTTCTAACTTATTATTAATCTCACCATGTACTGCAGCTAAGTACTGAAACATTATGGGGCAGCGATTTAAGATAAAAAAGAAAATCGTATTTATTTGCATTCAATTCAAATTCCACCTGCTCACCTGTGCGTCCTGATGCTAAGGTTGAAAGAAGAATATGATTATCGTGAGTTAAACCCTATTTATTAATGTGTGATATGCCTCAAACAAAATAGTGTGGAGTATATCAACATCTCAGAATGAGCCTACAGAAAAGATTTTAGCTGAGAGACTGGTTATATTTAAAATGTATGACTTTGAGTTTTCAGCAAATAATCAGCACATCAGAGCCTCCCCCAATTACTCTGTTTACATGGCACAACCTAAATCACAGTTATTTCGTTTCTCTCATTCAAATTAGGTAAAAGCATAGAGGAAAACCCACTGATATGGCTACAAATGCAGGAATTTTCCTGGCTATAAGAAGATGATTATCTAAAACTTCACTCTGTTTAGGTTTTGAAACTTCTGAAATTTGTAACCCAAGGACGTGACCGGTGGATTTTAATTAAAAACAGCAGAAAAACAATGACAAAAATAATAATAAGAAAATCAGTCATTTTAATAGGTCTTTATGTATTTTCCATTTATCAACACAGAAATGTTCTCATTTCCTGCCTTTTTGTATATCCCAGTTAGTAATGTGCTTTTAATAACAAGCATCTTATAATGTCATACTTTTTATTATTTCAGAATTCACTGGCCAGCATTTGTGAAATAATAATAATTTCCCTAAAGTGGACAGATACATCCTCTCCAGGAGCTTAACTGGTGAGTCAGGAGCCCAGAGAAGATACATGGAAACAGTGCATTAAAAATAGATCAAGGACTCATGGTAGAAGAGGGCAGAGTGAACATAAGCTGGCAGCTGATGGGATAAAGTACCTCTTAAGAAGTGTCTGAGAATGAAGAAAATTTTAATTGGAGACAATTAGACTCAGCACTTCACATCACAAACCTCACACATACAAACGCAAGCTTAGCGATTCTTTACAGACGTTACTGAAAATGAGTTCTCCCAGTCCAAAAGAACATTACCACGTCACAGCTTTGCCAGTATAAGAGAGAAAAACGTTTTGATTGATTAACATCAAGTAATCAAAAAAAGCAAGCTTCATATCCAAGACAAGCTCAGAGGAGAATTTACCAAATTTTTCATTCTGGTTGTGCACAGTTCAACAAAAATCCAAATAAAATCCACTTTAGGACCTGAGCAGCAAATAATGCGAAAAGATTTAAAAAAAAATCTATAATAGACAGGAATCTTTAGTGCTGTTTAGTCCATTATATCAACTCTCCCTGCACACACATTTTACTATATCATCTATAGAATTGATTAAACTATTGCTTTGCTGCATCAGCATTCCTATTAGTACTGAAGAAAGCATTATAAACATTAAAAGAGTAGCAGACTACATTAAATATTAGCAGATCTAAAAGGAAAAACTTCATATTGCACTTCTGTCTATGCCATAAGGGGATTTTCAGGGTGAATGAGTGTCTGACCCACCAAAAAGAAAAAAAGAGAAGGATAACCCAAAACAGCACCATTCCTTACTTGGAGAGCAGAGTCAAGTGCAAAGTTGTGTGTCCAGCTTTAATATTTTTTCAGCTCCTAGGCACAGGGCCTCATCTTTATGTAGAGAAAGGCAACGTACAAAACTAAAATAGAACACCCACTTCCTTATGTTATACAGTGGCATTCTTTTTAGTTTTAGTTAAATAAATTGTCATTAACAGTTTTTACAAAATGATCATTGAAGTCATCAATGTAATTGAAAAAAAAAAGAATCAATTTAAATTGTGAAACTTGATTCTTATATTAAAAGCAGTCAACTCGTGCTACTTATACTTTTTGATTCCTAATAAAGCCTGTCACATAGTCAATGAAATTGTTTACAACAGAACTTTTGTTTCTTGCAGTATTTCTTTCTCAAAAGAGGTGAGACATCAGTCCTCAAGAAGACACGATTAATGACAGCATCATGTGTAGAATAAAATGGAACAGAACTGTTACATCTGTTACAACTGTTATATCGATAACATCATGTATAACAGATTCATTTTTAATGTATTCAGGAATTATTTGCATCATTTTGCTGTATTTCAAATTTCACCAAAAAAATCTAGCAACATCAGCAACAATCAGATAAAAGCAATGCTCAAAAATGTCAATCAGTTTGCCACAATTACATAGGACCAGTGGTGGACAGTAACAAAGTAAATGTAATTCATTACTGTACTTAAGTAGCTTTTTCACGTATCTCTACTTTACTGAAGCGTTTCTATTTAGGGAGACTTTTACTTTAACTTCACTACATTTCAAATACAAATATCGTACTTTTTACTCAACTACATTTTGCGAAAATCAGTCGTTCCTTTTTATTTATGAGTGGATAAAAACGGTTCAAGCACGCAGCAGACCACCAATCAGGGTAGAGCTCAAGCTCTGTTTTAAACTTGTTTTGATTGCCGTTTGGTGGTATCTACTTATCACCAACATACAGTTCAAGCGTCAGTTCAAAAGCAAGCAGAACATAATAATTGTTGAGTAATAAATGATGGAAGAAACTCCTGACTCTATCTTGTTCTTATTTGCGCAATATTTTTCAGTAGTTGAAAAGAAGGTTTTGGACTCATGATCGTTTTAATAGATATCAATCAGTGTTTTCACATAAACTGAGTTGATTAAGTAAGATAAAAATAGGACATTATAGCCATAATAAATCATTGTACTTCGGATACTTAAGTACATTTAATGGTACTTTTACTCAAGTGAAAGATTAAATGGAGCACTTTTACTTTTATTGGAGTAATATTTTACCTAGTGTTTATCTACTTTAACTCAAGAACATGGTTTGTGTACTTCGTCCATCACTGCTTAGGATTACAATTGCCGTGAATAGTTTTTCACTTATGTGTCCAGCAGTGAATAATTGATGAGCATTTGGTGCCACTCAGATGAGGATGAATTTTCTTTTTGAGTCTGGTTGCTCTACAGCTTTCTCGTCTCAGGGAGTTTTTCCTTGACTTTGTCGCCACTGGCATTGCTGATTAGGGCTAAACTTATACGGATACACCAAATTTATGAATGAAAAAATATATATTATTAATCTATTTATTTCTGTAAAACTACAATACAAGTAAAATTAAAATAAAATGCAAACATCACAAGGGTAATAGAGTTAATAAACAGATATAACAACACAAGTAGAGTGTGGCTTTTGCCGGTAGATGTTTGGCACCATCAAACTTAGACCAGTTTCCGTATAACTGCAAATAAATATCAAATATGTATGAAGATTCAAATATGAAACTGGTTGCAAGCAATTTCACCCACAGCATTGAAGCCATTGATAATGTCTCAGTAGATCACTCTTCACTATACTAAAAGCCAAAGAGAATTATTCTTTCAACATTACAGCTCATTGTCGATGATTAAGTACCAGTTTTCTGCCTATTCATGAGTCCTCAGTGACATGGTGCAGGCTAAGCTATACATTACTTGGTTCCCTTTACGCTGACTTATTTTATTCTCCGCCGCAATACATCAAAATGTCACTGACGGAGCCCAGCACAACTAAACCTGCCAGTTCAGGATCCTTTAACTGCTCTTTTTATAAATACCCACTGTCATCATGCCACAAACCACAGAAGCCAAGCCTGTGCCTGGTATTATCCTTCTCATGCTATGCACCACCTCGGATTGTCACTTGTCCACATTACCCATCAGCTCACAACCACAACTTCCCCTCCAACAATCCACCAAAATTAATAAGCACACTCCCTGCTCCCAAAAACGTACCCTGCCTACACTCTGTTTTTTTCCTTCTGCCTCATAATCCGTTTCAACGTTATCCACTGCTCGCATTATATGGAAACACTGGCGCGAGTGTAATAGAAAGAGCCAAGAAGGCACAGCTGGCTAGGATCAAAAATGCAGAGCAGGCAGTAGACCGTGTTAGACACACTATGAAGAAGTCTGTGGGAGCTGGACTACTCTGAATACCCTATCGTATGCTTATGTGTCTCATGGTGCATGAAGAGACTGGCAGAGTAGGTGTCCGAGGCCAACATATGCTTTATCTATTAGTTTAAGCCCCTGCGGTTTATATATGGAGCTTGTTTTTGCTGTCAATCTTATTATTGCTGCTATAAAAACATGCAACTTGTCATAGGAAATATGACACTTTAGAGACGTGATGACCATTTTGACATTCCTGACACATGAGATATGCTGTGAAAGAGACTCATTTGACCTCCTGTCAATGGTTGTGCTCTAGTAAAATTGGTGGATTTTTCCGACAGTCACTGTCCTATGGACCAAGTGAATTCAAAATGCCAGGAACAATTTGATGTGTTTCAGAAAAAACTTTAAGACTGGTCTCTGAGACTTTTTAGGGGAAGGTGGGGGGGTGTTGTGGGAGCTGTGAGACATGTGGGAACTGACCTATAGTACCTTCCTATCATTAACATCATGTGTGTTCTACATTTACATGGCTTACACTCATGTATTGTAATGGTGTTGTAAATAAACATTGGTGTTTGCTTAGCTTTATGGTTATTAACTATATTTTGGATAATATAGCATGGATTATAATGTGGATAATATATTAATCAATGCTTGAAACATTGAATATTATTATTATTATAATTATTATAATAATAATTATTATTATTGTGAGAAAAATGTTAAGATTGCGATTGTGTCTTCTAGTCATTTATATGGGTGAGCGGGCTTTTTCTTCTTCTTTTTTTTTTTTTTTATTTGTTTGTTTGTCTGTTTATTTGTTTTTTTATTTATATTTTCATGTTTTTATTTCCTATTTATATGCTTGAAAAGTACTTTAAGATGTAACTTTTAAAGGTGCTATATAAAATAAAGATTATCATTATTATTATTATTACTATTATTATTATTATTATTATTGTTGTTGTTGTTGTTGATAAATTACAAGCAATGATACATGTAGATTAACCAAGCAAATGTGCGCAAAGCTATTTAAGTTGATGAAGCAATCTTCCTTGCACTGGCTATCAGTCGAGTAAAAAGTCTTGTTGGTATAATCTGCAAAAGATTTTCATGTGAACTTGATACATAATATTTTATGCATGTAGAAATAGCAGTAGTGCAAACAGCATTCACATGTTCACATACACACTGTGTAATCTTGTGCCCGAAGTTAAAAGCGATATTCACTAAATAACAGATCAAAGGTTTTCAATGTTTCTATAGGACACACAACAAAGTTAAACTGACAATCTTTTTTTTCTGAAAAAAAAAAATAAAACTGGCTTGGTTCTGACCCCTTATTAAGATATGTGTTTCCAATAATCTGTTGCCTAATATTCCAAACTACTAACTAATCTAGAAAATCCAGAATTTGTACACAAAATAGACCTTTCAGTAGGTCTGAAGTCTAAGTTTGAGGAACAGTAGTGTTTGGGGGGTTAGATAAACAGGAAAACGTGCCCATTTTTATTGCATAATTCCAACACTGATGAAACATATCAGAAGAAACTATGTTAAATAAATTGTGGCAGGTATAAATGTGATTCCCAGTAACACTTGTGAATAATTCTGATATAATGAAAGGGAAGTTTCTCTAGTGACCCCATTTGTAAATGACGTGGCCCCACATGGGTATGTATTGGGAAGATAAGCATTCCCTTCACTGGCTTGTGAACTTAACAGTGCCAGTGATGTTATTATTATTATTATTTTTTTTTTACAAATGGCTATTAAATATTTGCTGTGTTTCGATGTGAATCAAAGTAACTGCAAGGTCCCAGGTTTTCGATTTTTTGTAATTGTCATGTGGACCAGCAGGTATCTAATAAGCCAAGATTAATTAGATTTTTTCAGTCTGGGACCATCGTCAGAGGATGGACAAGCAGACATACCACAGAAGACAGCACATTTATTTCCTTGTTTTGGTGCTATGTGAACACTGAAAGCACTTACAGAAATAGTAATAGAATTTGTCACTGCAGGATAGATAAATGGAAGTATTAGTTACAAAGCAGGCCCTCCGTCAGCAGACACAGCTCAAAGATACTTTGCAAATACACATTGTCAAGTACTATAAGTTAAACACACTCACACACCATTAGATTGTCAAATTGAGTTCTGGCATATTTGTCATAACAGTAGGCAGACTACCTTAGCATCATCATCATGCCACCAACTCTCTCTAGCAACAACTCACTCAAAGCTCAATTCATTATATGCTCACCCTAAATCAACCCTTGACAGGCTCTCAGCACATGCAGATCCCTCCAACAACTGTGCTGGGAACAAGGTCCAATATGGGAATGAAGCGAAGCAAGGTTTCCATAACAGACCCCAAAACAGCCACGGCAGGGGCACACAGAATCCCTACATTAATGGTCATCACGACAGAGGCGTTTAACAGCCAGAAAAGTCTGGCATATCTGGACTTGCCTAATAGACTGAAGAAATTATACAATCTTAATGCTATGTGCTGGAGATTTCATTTGGCTTTGCATTAAGCATTAATAACAGATGGCTATCACATTATTTCATGGTATTATTTATTATTCATTATTTCTATAACTGTAAATTCAATTACACTGAACATTAGAGATCGACTAATTCATCAGTTTTGCCGATTAATCGGCACCGATAGGTGACTGCTGTAACTATCGGCTATGGGCAAAAATCCATACAGATAGTTTTTCTGGGTTGCGCTATACAGCACGAGAGCGGCCCCTAGAGGCAAATCACTGATGCCATGTGCTGTTTATTTTAAGTGTCTTTTTTCTTCATTAGGGACTGTTTACTTTGTTTTTCATTTTGAATGCATATATTTTATTTTCCTCAATATGTATTAATATAATTAATATATATTCATATTTATTACATTTAGCACATTTTCATGATTCAGTACTGGTTTTTTTTGTGTGTGTAATCAAGTTCCGTATTGTTTTACATGGAGTGTTATGTTTGTTTTTTCAAATCCAGTATTCATTTGAAAAACCTTTGGTTGATTAATCGGTTATTGGCAAGTACGATTCAACCTAGCTATCGGTAACAGTAAAATCCACTATCGGTCGACCTCTACACAGCATTACTGGTTTATTTTGGTAAAAAAAAAAACAAGCAGGAACAAGAAGGACAAGTGTCACAGGTAATCACAACCAATAATTATGCCAATTATGCCAACATTCAAGAAGAAGAAGACGAAGACTGTGCCTTTATTTATCACAGTCAAATTCAACAAGATGACATTTTCCCTCCATTTTCCCATTTAATGTCAAAATTACATGCAGCTCTTGACCTGTTTCTGTGATTTTATGCATTAGGCTGCATTCATAATAACAATATGTGATTGGATGATCAAATAATTGCATTAGTAACTGCAGATGTACGTGTTTTCACTACAGTTATCCATAAAACATCTGAAATAACTAACTGTTTCAAAAACTGTTTTAATGTGCCTAAATTTACTTCAAACGCTTTTATAATTTGCTAGCATAGGAAAAGAATATCAGCTGCATTTACCTGAAAACACATAAAACCAAGTTGGCTAATTAGATTTGCTGCTAATTGAGCATCAGCAGTTGGTATTACAGTGTTGCATACAATATTTTGCTGAACTTATCCAACAGACAAAAGAAGCCTGTGAAAAGGCTAATACTTCCTACTTCTCTTTTGCCCAAGCCAACATTGCGTATCCAGTCCTACAATCTACAAATACAGTGCATATTTTAACGGTCCACAGTTGTTATCACTAGATGCCTTTAGTATTAGCATAGTCCCACTGTTAAAACAATGATGTGCCAAAAACAAATGAAACAAAAATAAAAAAAAAAACCCTCTGTGGTAGAAACAATCCTCTGCAGATGATGTCAGAATTTTTTTTAAATGTTATCAGTAGCTTTTTCTATTTAGTTTCAGAACAAGCCATTAAATACCTGCATCAGGGTTTTCTAAAGAAAGTAATCTACTGTGCATTTTGCCGAAACATTTTTAATTACCGTACAATGTACCATATTCCCCTCTAAGCTAAGTGAAATGTGTGTAAAGGAAAGATTACAGTGCACATCCCTAATGCTTACCTGATCATCATAGCGATATGTGAGATACTGCTCTCCTGTTGTGTCCTCCAGAAAGCTTCCTTGGGGTGAGAGCGCAAACTCAGGCAAGAAGTATGCACTCTGAGAATGACTTGATTCTGCCTGTAGAACAAAGCAAACCATTAGAGTCACATTAATAGTTTGCACGGGTATAACGCATGATTCTCTGTGCAAACACATCTGGTTTTACTAACCAGCCCTTTATCAACCCTTTATACTAAAACAGTATGTTGTGACAATGCTGAAGTTCTAGCTTAGTGCAAGTCCTATTCCATTTACTCCAGTCTATCAGGTTAATTCGCCGGATTAGGTGTGTTTACAGAGTGACAGAAATAAACTTTGCAGGAATGTAGGTGCAGAAACATGGTTGAGGATCACTGTATTAAACAAATAGGCTTTAGCAGCTATGGGTCTGTGCCACTGGGCACAGCTTTTGATTTACAATCTCATAAGTATTGAATTCAATCTAATATGCAAGTTGCATTAAAAGCTGTAAGTGCTAAAAACTAGACAAAAAACAGGAAGTGCAAGTACGGAGTTAGAGATAATGCAGTAAATCTGTGACAGCATCATGGAACTTTATTGCCAGACAGTATTTGGAATATAAATTGTAAAATGATTCCCAACACGATTCAAGGACACAGAAAATCAATTGTCTGTGCAAGTGGCTTCAACCTGATATCAGCGCTACATAAAAATACGCATACGTATTTACTCCTAAGCAATAAATACAGTATTATACAGGTATACTCTGGTCATGGTGAAGAAAGGCTTGAGTTGGAGTATTAATCTGATTCACTTGGCCGAATCGGGTGCAGTTCTTCAGTCTTTTAAATCGTTAAACGTCATCAGGTAACCGCAATATGCAGCTTAAAACGGATTTCTCGACTCATCCACCACAGCACCTGCGTAGCAACCGGATCTCCTTCAGCCTAAACAAACATTTGCTTTTATTAATTCATGCAGAAGCCTGTTTTGCTCAATGGGTCGCCTCGAACGGATTCAGTGCTCAGGCAAAAACAATCCCAGAGCCACCCGATCGTGCCAGAGCGGAAATTCCGCCTCACGCAAAAGTCTTTACTCACAAAAAAAGCTTAGCAGCAACACACGCTCAAAGCACAAGTCCTCAATCATGGCAGCAGTTTTCAAGCACAATGAACTCACTGTACTGAATTCACAGTGGGTCGGGGATTAGCGAAATAGGCTAGCCACACTCTTATAAACAATTTGTGATGGTTTCGAAGGTTAACGAATTACTATGGAATCTCTTGAAGGACACAATAGTTGTTTTTCTCGCCATTTTTTTGAAGGGAACACATTTGGAAATGGGAATCCTGCATCACAGAGTCAACTTCTTGTATAGGGGTAGAGATAGAGTTAAGAGAAATGGTGCCCTGGAATAAATTTACAGCAAATATGCGACTGCTGACTTTTAAAGGCGCTTGCTTTCATCAGCGACAGTCAATTCTATACTGACAGGCCTGCATTAACAGCCTGCTGTGTGTGCATGTATGTGTATGTGTGTAAGGAGAGAGGTCAAGACCCCTCTAGAACTTAAGAGGAAGAGGCTCAGCCACCTCTGCGGATGGAAACAAAATTAAAGTATGTGTGTGTGTGCGTGAGTGTGTCATGCGCCTACCGCTTTTGAAAACTCCATCTTATACGCCGTATATCTTATGTCTATGAAGCTACTTTCTCTTTCACACACCTGCTTTCTTTTCCCCTGGACCGTCCCTCAGCCTAAACAAGTCTACTCAATGACCTCTTGCTCCAAAATTCCCTTAAGTACCCCACCATCTGTCTGTACTCTTAAACACACACACACACACACACACACACACACACACACACACACACACTCAGACACACTAAAATGCCCTCACTTAAAATTGACCCAGGTTTTGGGTGCTGCGATCGAGGACTCAAGGGAAGGCAATCTTCCTCACCTACCGTATTTATCCTCTGTGAGCTATAGAGGAGCCAGGCGGCCCACACAGAGCGATAATAGACAGAGAGACAACAAATGCGCCAGTGTGCAAGGAGATAGAACAGGCCAGTATAGACATAGGCAGAGAGCTGAAACCCACAGTAAATCTGCAAATAAAATCAATATAGCCACAAAATAGCATCCATTTCATTAACCTAATATGGCTCAGAGATGGTGTCGGAAACAAACTCTAGCCAAAGACAATAAAATGTTCATTCAATTAGATTATTATTTAGGCTTTTCCAATAATCTTTATTAGGATACAAATGTGTCTAAGGTGTCTAAGTACCCTCTTCACATTGATCCAGAAAGGCACACAAGTCAAAAAGTCAGGAGAAACAGCAACGATATCTAGGAACTAGAAGGAACAAAAAGTAAGATAAAATATGACACATGGAGACAGTATTAGGAGAGCTCCTGAAAACTGTAATAGTGAACAGATAGTGAGTAAGACCTGCCAGCACCACAAAATCAACTGTACACACACACTCACCAACTAATAGGACAAAATAACAGGTTGCTGGTTATACTGTAGATGATACTGTATTGTATATTTTCAAGGACAATGGTTGATTTTTACAAGCAGAGGGTTCGATAACCACAAACTAATTCTACAGTCTTTTGCAGGATTCTTCGGATAGTTAATGGTTCTTTGCTCCCAAAATTGTGGTCCTAGCAGTGTTGTAGGGTTTCACATTAAACCTTTTGGTATGCCCCAGAGAGTCAATTTAGCAGTTTTAGATCAATCCTTTTTTTTTGTAGTTACATTCGATTTTAAGGTTAGAAATCTTTTCTTGCACAGTGCAGTAGTAGATTCTGCCTGTTTATAATGTTCAGGGTTTTTCTTCAGCATATTAAATTGCTCTGGAAATGCTGTTAAACCCAATTGTCCATGGAGAAGAAAGTTAATCCCTTGCTGATGGGTGCCAGAACTGTGCCTGTGCAGGAAAATCCATTTCAACCAGCTAGCTAGCCAGCTACTCTACTAATTCAGGGCAATTTTGCTGGTTTGGCACAAAGAGTTTGCGATACATCCAAGAGAACTGGGTGTGTCTCAAATATAATTGGAATGAAATTATAGATGATGGGCTAAAACCCATTATTTAAAATAGGACAGAAAGGTAATGTGTTTCCAATGTTTTTAAGCAGATTGCCACATTTCATTGCCTCTGCCCTCAAATCGAGCGCATGAACCCGTGACCATGTCCTGTCAGATGTCCGAAAACCAGGGATCTCATATATCTGAGCATGGGATAGAACAAGCTATCATTCTGTGTGCCAGTAGTGTACATAGTGATAAATACATAATAGAATTAGCTTTCTTATCACCCATTCGTACTCAAAGCTGTATGCAGTAGACAGTAGTAAATCCTATACATTTTTAGAGTTATTTACATTGATTATAAAAAATATGAACCCAGACAGACTCCTGCTCATGCTGCATCACAGAGCTATCTACCCTCTTCCGCATACATGAACTTAAACATACCTACGAATGGCTAGTGCTGCTGTGTGAAGGGTGAGAGTGTATGCCATTTCTCTCACCCAGAGATCATGGTCAGTTTTACTTCATTGCCTCCTACCAGTGGTGGAAAGTAATGAAGTAAATGTAATTTGTTACTGTACCTAAGCAGCTTTTTTCGTGTATCTGTATTTTACTGAAGAATTTCCATTTGAGAAGACTTTTACTTCACTTCACTACATTTCAAATTCAAATATCTTACTTTTACTCAACTACTTTATGCAAAATCAGTCGTTCTATTATATTTGTAAATGGATTCAAACTGGTCAAGCACTCAGCAGGCCACCAATCAGGGTAGAGCTGATTGTTTTAAACATGTTTTAATTGCCGCTTGTTGGTTTCTACTTATCACCAACATACAGTTCAGTGTAAGTTCAAAAGACATCAGAACATTTTAAAAGAAATAAATGATGGAAGAAACTCCAGATTTGCCACAACATCCGTGGTCTTATTTGCGTGATTTTTTTGTAAGTAGTCGAAAAGAATATTTTGTGCTCATGATATTTTATTTGATATCGATCAGTGTTCGACTCATCGATCATTCTATTAATAGATTGGTTCACTAAGAGTAACATTAAAATCTTTTCACATAAACTGAGTTGATTAAATTAAGAGTCTTGTGACATAATTGATAATAGGAACATGATAGCCATAATAAAACATATTATTTGGATAATTTAGTACATTTGAATGCAAATAATTTTGTACTTTTACTCAAGTGAAAGTTCACAGGGAGCACTTTTACTTTTATTGGAGTAATATTCTACTTACTTTAACTCAAGTACATAATTTGTGTACTTTGTCCAAGACCTTTGTCCTAATCATGTATAGGTGTAACATAATTAGGATTTGAACCCTGATTGGGAACCATGATTGGGATCTCCTCTCAATAAAGTAAAAGCTTTTTAACATTTCACATTACAGTTATGTGTGGAATAATGTGCCCAATAATATTTGTAAAACTCTGCAATACTAACCAATACCTTTATCTTCTGTTGTAGTTATAAATGCCCTATAATGTAATGTCCTGCAGCATGAGCGAACTGAATACAAGCAAGGCATGTCATTATACAGCTGATCGCTGGTTGAGAAATGCCAGACCTGTCACAAATTTCTCACTGAATTGAAACTAAAGACCCTGGAGACTTAAGTATGCATGGGAATGGTGTAGAAGGGTTTTGTTGAGCTCTCCAAAAGTGGGGCAGAGACTGACATCAATTGCAATGGGCGAAAAAAAAAGAAGTCTAATGATGAGTCACTCTCAGCAAAGAGGTTTCTCAAAGTCTCCAAGCAAGCCATCATTCTAATGAATCATTAGATGTGCCTTTTAAATGCTTGCAATTTATATTCATCTGACACCTGTGAGAAAATCATTAGCAAAATAATCAGTAATTACTATTAATTATATACACATGACAAAAAGTGGGATGGAAGCGTCTCGTTTAACTGCAATTACGCTTTTCTATCACTAGGGCTTTATACAAGTGGCTAGGTTTAAATGGAAATAACCCTTACACATTTCATGCACAAATCTTCACATTAATGGAATTTGGCAGATCGACTTACATTGACCTCATTCATACAACTGAGCAGAAGGGATTGAGGTCCTTGCTCAGACATCTTGGTGTGGCTGGGATTAAAACTCACAACCTTCGGATCCAAAGTCCAATGCCTAAACCTATAGCTTACAACCTCCTCATACATACAGTATATCTGCTGCCAGGAAGCATTACACAGGACGGTAAAACCATGGCAGGTAAACAGAAGGAGGATATGGCAAACAATTTCCCCCCGAGTTTCAGGTCCAAAACTATTACGTATGCAAAGATTTCACTTTAGTTTTCATTTCCTTCAGGAATTTGGGCTTAAACTCTGTCTGACCCCTGCAAGCTTTAGAAAAGATGGCCTCTTTCCAAAGATGGCAAAAGTACACACATCCTTCATTTAAGTAGAAGTACAGATACTTATGTTTTAAAAGACTCGAGTAAAAGTTGAAGTACTGACTATACTATTTCACTCAAGTTAAAGTAAAGAAGTTTGGGCTCTAACATGTATTTCAGTAAAAAGCAAGTACTACTACCTGTTTTCATGTCACATTGGTAACTGGACCTTACATCATATTAATATATTAATACAAAAGTATTAAAAATGTTGTTATCTAATGAATGGATCCAGGCCAAGCAACCACCATATAGAACACAAGCAGAGCAAAGATGATGATGATCAGGTGATCAGGAATGTCTCTGTTCTCAGTCATGTTTACATCACTGACTCCCTCTGTCTCATCCACGTACGCCCCATACTTCCTGTTGCCTTCTGCCCTGCTTATTGTTCACTTTGTAGGCAATGCATCTGTGGTGTGTGAGAGCCAAGAAATGATACACCAGTGGTAGATTCAAGAAGCAATGACAAGAAATAGGTTGATGGGCTAAAAAAAAGATGAGAAGAAAAAATATTGTCACCAAATAGATTCAAACTAAAGTAACGAGTCTGTTTGAAAAAAGAAGTAGAAAGTACAGATATTTGTGTATGAAATGTAATGAGTGAAAGTAAAAAGTTGTCCAAAAACTTCAATAGTAAAGTGCATATACCAGAAAAATCAGTACAGTAATGAAGTATTACTTCCCATCTCTACCTCTTTCTCCTCGATCAAGCTTGTGTCATGCCGTGTCGATAACCGATAGAATCCGAGGCAGTGAACCAGGTTTTATTTAGCCCAGCATTGCACCAACTCATTACACAAGGTTACTGGCATTTACAACAGCAAGCACAGGTGCGTCTATTTTACACACCGCCTTGCTCTAAGTTTCAGCGAGCTCTCGATTAGGAAACTATGGTCGCATTGTCTGTGTCAAGCCACACAGCCAAGCGCTGACTCGACATCCATGGCACGAATCCTTGTTGCGAAGATGAGATGTGAAAGGCTCCGCTTTGCCCAGAAGAATGTCTTGATTCTTTTAGAAAGAGCTACGCCCAATAAAATCAAGACAGTCCTGGCAGCACTTAGGCCTTATGTAACCCAGCATGCTTTTCTTTCACCAGTTACGGCTGCTCCTGAGTCTGAGTTCTTAAAGGACAAATTGACTATGATTAACATGAACAGTAGAGAGAGAGCATGAGAATTTATGTCGTCAGTTATCAAAAACGAATAAAAATGTTACTCAGTTGATCCTTATTATTTAAGAATACATCATTTAAAACAGGCAAATTCATTGTTGAACTGTGTGGGAAATCCTCATATGAGACCTCAATATATCTGAATATGCTATTGTTTCATTTATTTGTCAAGTTGTATGCATTCTGTGTAAGATGTCAATTGTCTACTTTAATCATCATCTAATGTTGACTTCATGTCCTAAACATACCTCACATTTCAGCACCCATTTTAGTATATCTTCTCAAGAGACAATACTACAGAAATGAAAATTGGATATATTTTAGAGTAGTCAATGTGCAGCTTGTAGAGCAGTATAGATTTAACTGAACATACAGCCATTATTGTCTAAATTGGTGAAATCTATCTTTGAAATCTTTATGAAAAAGGATACAACTGGAGCTGATACAACCTCTAAATGCCACGGGATCCTTGCATGGTCGGCATCTTCTATCTTCATGAGGTTGGAACAAGTCCATATATACATACTGTTTACAAACTTTTCTTAAAAAGCACTTGCATCATTGGGAAGCAAATTCTCATGAAAAATAGAAAAAGAAAATCAAATCGAATTGATTAAGGCCTTATTTTATTTTATTTATTTAATGTTTATTTCTTTATTTATTTTGGGGCACAGCTAAAGGCAGACAAAAGGTTAATTAATTAGAACTTCCTCAAAACCATAATTCTTTTGAAGATCACACTAAATCAACTACCAGTGAACATGGCTGACTCTGGATTCAAAGAATGTCATCTTGAAACCAAAGAAATATTTAATGATAAGTGATCTTGACAATAGCAAATTCGGAATTTAAAATCATATTGTACAGTACACTCAACATATTCCATGAACACACACACACACACACACACATTCTACATACAACTTCACAGTTAGCTCCCTGAAGCAATTAATAGCCACTTAAAGAAGTGAAGCTGTTTAGCAAAAGTCTGCATTCTTAAACCCATCCAAGGTACCATCACTGCAGAAGATCAGTATGATGAAAAGTGTCAGTGATGATTTCAAGAGCAGGCAGTGTTGGCCTGAATTTGTCTTTCAGAGTAGCAAATTTGGGGGTGTTTTTCCTTTTTTTCATTCTTCTCCTTTTATGTATAAGCTCAAAAGTAGGTATGTGATGGTTATAGGTTAGAAATGGACAGATGATGGGCTTTAAACAAAAACGGATACAAATAAAAAGCACATTCAAATGTAATGATATAGGGTATGTGTTATGCGAGAAACAGAGGCTGAAAGCCAAAGTCAAAGCAAACAGAGTTTATTTAGAAAAACACGTATACTCGCAGTAACTGGGAAGTAATCCGGTGGTGCGCGGTGAGAGCGCGGTCCACTAGTCCAGAACTGAATGAGAAGCAGTCTGTGTAATATCCTAGGGAGCGCTTTGGAGAAGCGCGACGCTGAACACACTCACGGGAGAATCGTGGAATGCACAGCCAAACCATAGATAATAACGGACAGGGAGTGAGGGTGAATGAGGGGTTTATGTATGGGTTGGTGATGAGCGCATGAACGAGAGTCAGGTGTGTGTGATTAGTAAGCCAGCGATGAGCTCCGTGCAGGCGGGGCACGCATGGGAGAAGAACCGGGGAGCTCCCTGACAGTATGTAGCAATAAATAAGAGTTCTTTATCTAAGGGTCAAGTGTTTTTTATTTTGTTGTTCTTGTTTTTCAGTGTTTTGTTTCACTTTTTCGGTTCTTCCGCTTCAAACATGAACACAGATATACAGATACAGAAATTTTGAGCAAAAATAGATTTAAATAGTGTCAAAGTATTGCAATACAGAGTTATCAATTAAAAGTATTTTGAAAAGGAAAAAAATTACAATGTTGGGTTGTTGTACTTTTTCCTGGAGGAACTAGAAAGTAGTGAGTCAATGTAAACAAGACTAGCGAATTAAAGGAAAAAAATCTCAAACTTGCATACAAATATCTATAATCAATATGTGACCTTCAACTGTCTTCTTCTTCTTCTTTTTTCAGATGCTCCCATTAGGGGTCGCCACAGCGGATCATCCGTCTCCATACCCCCCTGTCCTCCACATCTGCCTCTTTCAGACCAACTACCTGCATGTCTTCCCTCAGCACATCCATAAACCTCCTCCTTGGCCTTCCTCTTTTTCTCCTTCCTGGTGGCTCAATCCTCAGCATTCTCCTACCGATGTACCCCATGTCCGTCCTCTGCCCAAACCATCTCAATCTCAATCTCTCTCTCACGTTGTCCTCAAAACGTCCTACATGCGCTGTCCCTCTAATAAACTTGTTTCTAAATGTGACCTTCAACTGTCCCAGATTTATTTTATGATTAAATTCATCAACATGTTGGCCTGCTTTTACTTTGTTTAATATTTTCCTCCATTGCGTACAATGCCATTCCTGCTAATTCTTCAAGTGAGTAATGCAGCTGGAGTTAGTATTTAGATGTCTCACCTCCTCATCGATGCACTTTGCTCAAAACCAAAACCTCCATGCAATAGCTCTATCCTTGATCCTTGAGCTGCTGGAAAATCATGAGTGGTTACTTAAGAATGAGATCACTGTTAATTTGTTTTCCTAATAAAGGCCATTGTTAGCAAGATCACTGTTCTCATAGTAAGAATAAAACTATTGTGTCAACTAAAAATTTAGCACCTTGCAAAGCACAAATATTTGATTTTCAGCGTAGTTAATGTGTCTCAGAAGATAACACTCTTATAGGAATTATCTTTTAGATGCTTCGAAAAAGACATGCTACTTTTTATAATGATTGTCACAGGCCAGCCTAAACCTGACCGTACTTTGCAAAACAAACCGAAATCAACTGTCTCATAATGCTCAGCACTTCCCTCATTAATGTCAGATTGCTTTTGCATGTCAGCCAAACCGCACCCTGGTTTGTTCGATATCATGCCAAGAATTTTGATTCGGTTTGTATGGAGAGTTTTTCAACCCACACATGATCAGTGTTTGTCTGAAAGTGTTCTTCTACAATTTAAATCAATCTCTGAGAAAACTCTAAATCAGGGAGGTGTAGGTTTCACTTCAAATCTGAAAATATTGAGATAATTGGAAAGCATTTAAGTGCATAAATCAATAAAGAGCAGTTCCAAAATGCCAAAAATAATATTATCAATATATTTTGTTTTATTTGTGTAGCACCTTCTCCCACGTATTTGACAACGAAAAAAGAACAAGAGAAGCAACACACAGGCCGAACTGTCACTACGAATCACTGCTAACTCGCTGTATCAACAGCAGGAGTGTTCAAGGATAATGCAGCTGAGGAATTCTGGGACGTGCCGTACAGTCCTGAGGGTGAAGTGGGGGTCACGTGAAGTAAGCTCCTGTCAACAGCTGCTCTTTGTCTGTTTGTCACTGTAGTAAATAATGATCACAGCTTTTACTCTCTAGAAACAAAAGCTGTGTGAAGTCTTTATTCGGCATCGTTTAGAGGACAATTCTATCATCATGCTGCTCACATCACAAGTATGATGAAGAGGAGAACAAATCCTGGATGAAGGGTGAGTGAATTTAATGATGGGAAATGATGCTTGACAATCTCTGACTAGTTTAACAGTTTCAAGAGCAATTTCAGCCTAAATGAAGATAAAAAAAAAAACTAGAGAAGGTTTTACTCTGTCTAATCACCTGGAAAGACTGTAGTCACTTAATAAAGGCAAAGGCGAATGCTAGTGGAGATATTTTATTGAAAATTGCAAATGTTAAACACTAAGACCAGAAATTAAATAAAGAAACTGGATGTAGACCATAAAATACAACAGCCATGAGAGACAAATATGAGACAAACTAAGGGGTTATGAGGTGAGACTTGAGTGCTTATTAACTCAAAATGTGAAACAGGTGCAGAAATTGAGACATGGTTCAGTGGTTGATAAGAAGTGTAGTCCCTGAACATAATCCTGACATTCGACTAGTGTAGAAAGAAATCAGATCGGAAAATCTTTCATCATTCTGTGTCATTTCACCTACAAACCACTGGGATAGGTTTCACAAACATCCAAAACAATGTCTTCTTTATAATGATGTCTTCTATCTTTGAAAGACAAGACAGCCCGGTTATTATTCTATAAACAGTAATATATTGTAAATTATTCACCCTAATTATTAAAAGTTACTCATTCAGATAAGTGTATCCTATATTGATCATGATGTCATGAAGAACCATGAGTTTATTCACTTGAAACCTGCTACAAACTGGGTGGCCCACTTTATAGGGGACTGTAAATCCGAGAAAGCTTGTTTATACTTTGTAAACAACTAAAGACCGAGTGGAAATTTCTTCACAAATCAGTTTTAATCTAACAGCCGTAATATTTGAATCCTAGCCGTGCAGCTGCAGGGTTATACTGCATGTCATTTTTTACTTCGGGAATGTGAAATAATCACTTCTGAATTTCTGACTGGGATTTCATCATTTGAAATTCAAGTGAAAAGGTGTTGTTTATTAGAGAGATGTGCTTATCGAAGCAACATGGGCAGGTGGAACGAGAATGGCACTAAGCAGTTGAGGCTTAAGGAACTGTGAACATGGCTTTCCTTTCCATAACTCAAAGCCATAAAATGGCAACTAGACTGCAGCTAATTCAAACCATCGTCACCATACAACAACCTCTCAAAGTTTCTTCCTCACAACATCTAAGGGAGTTTTTCCTTTCCACAGTCGCCATGTCTTGCTTATCAGGGATAAATACACATCGTTCACCTTAAATCTTAAATTCTGTAAAGCTGCTTTAAGACAAGGTCTGTTGTGAAAAGCGCTATAGAAATAAATTTGACTTGACTTGACTTGACAACAAGACAATGACCCAAAGCATACACCCAAGTTCTGGAAGTGTTATTTAGAGAGCAACCAGTCAGCTGAGGTGTTATCGATCTTGGAATGCCCTGCCCAGTCACTGCACCTATATCCTGTTGAACTGTTATGGGAAGAACTGGATCGCCAGTTCATAAAGAAATCTCCAACTAGTAAAGAACACATTTGGCAAGTTTTAAAAAAGGGCATGGCACAGTGTTTCAGCTGAAAGTCTGGAAAGTGTGGCGAGTCTGTTATTCATGCTAAGGGAGGATTTTTCAATGAAAATTAGGTTTAACATTGGGGACATTTACATATGTGTTTGGTCAAAGTAAATCTTTATTCTGTTAAATGATGTAGTTTGTTGCATAAAATCAAAATGAACATGTTTGTGTCTCTAGAAAACAATTAAAGAATAAGTGTTTCCAAACTTTTGACAGGCACTGCACATATATTATTGCTGAATAAGTGTTTTTTACTGAATGTGAAAAATTAAAAGAGAAATTATAGCAAATAGTGAAAACGTAAGTGAGCACCTTTATGTGTAAGCTTTCACAGAACTTTCTATCATGTGAATAAATCATCAAACACGTGTGTTTTTTTATCTCACATATTCCTGTCTTAACCTCTTATCTAATCTTTACCTGAGAGCTGTTGGAATTAGCACTTAGATCTTAATAAAGCTGCTCACAATCTCACCACTAAAAATGGCAAAAAATAAATTGTGATTAATGTTAGAGGATAAATATATCAGTATGTGTAAATGTAAATAAAAAAAATTCAGTAGCAGTACACGGAGAAAATGGAGAGCAAATTGAAAATGCATTGTTTATTAGAGAGATGCCTTTATCCAAGCAACTAGGAAGGGTGGAATTCAATTCATACAATGTCACTAAGCAGATGGTTTTTTTTTTTTTTTACAGTGTTTCAAACTTAATAGTATTTGAACTCACAATTCCCTGGTTAGATGTGCAGATGTAAAGTGACTATACTGGAACATTTAAAAAAGTTCAGGTGATGTTTTTTCTGCCCAATTTTGGTTATTCCATATCCCTGCTTTTGGAGCATATCTACCTCAAGTTTTAACATGTGCTTTCTGGGATACTTTTCTGTTCACCATGCTTGCAAGAAGTGGTATTTTGAATTATAGCAGACTTGACCTCTTTAGCCCTTTCAGCTTGAAACAGTCTGGCCATTCTCATCTGACCTCAAGTTGTTGGTGATCCATTTACATTTCATTTACAATGATCGCATTTGGTGGACACGCTTATCTAGAGCGACTTACATTTATCTCATTCATACAGCTGAGTAGCTATGGGGTTAAGGGCCTTGCTCAGGGGCCCAGGAGTGGAAGCTTGGTCTGGCTAGAGATTGAACTCATAACCATTGAATCCAAAATACTGAGCTACAACGTCCCCTGATCCAGTAAAGACTGGGTGTGAGGTGGGAATGAGAAAAAAAAAAATACACCATACACACACGCATTCACACACAGCCAGTCGATTTACCAGCATGGATTTGGTAGGTGGACAGATACCAGAGACCCAGAAGAACCCTATAAACCTATCCACTAATTTTAAGTATGAATAAAGGTCAATGGAGGACCTCTAAAATGTATCTATGATCAGTGTTGGGGGTAACGCGTTACAAGTAACGTGCGTTACGTAATAATATTACTTTTCTGGAGTAACGAGTAAAGTAGCGCGTTACTTTATAAATTTACACACTAAAATCGGAGTTACTTTTTTAAAAAAAGTAATGCGAGTTACTTTTCAGTTAAATTATTTTGCATAAAAAAATAAATACTGAATTAAAATGAACGTAGTCACGTAGAATCGCGCACTCATACGTGCGAGCAGCGGGAACAGAAGCTGGTCAGAAGCGGAGATGGCAAACTAGGGATTACATTACTGTGATGGAAGTATTCTTATTATTTTGAAATAGTCGAGGAAAAGGAGAAAGGAATAATGGTTAAGTGTAGATTATGTGTTGGTGAAAAGCTCTTGTCAACTGCAAAAAATACCACTTCAAAAAAAAAAAAACATCTGCATGCAAAGCACAGCACTACAGATGTGTGCATGCGTGTGTGTGTGTGTGTGTGTGTGTGTGTGTGTGTGTGTGTGTGTGTGTATAATGTTGAATATATGTAACATTATGCAATGTTGCATATATGTAAATGGAGACAGAAATATAGAAAACTTTTGCCGACTTTCCACCACTGCAGATCTATAGACTGCTCAGAATAAAAGTTTTCCGTGGGAGACACATGTACGATGCCATCGCAGCGGAGAGAGAGAGCAAATTCACAGCTCGTTTGCTCTTTGTGGGAAGATAAACTGCCACGGTCACTGATAATAGCGCGAACTTTGTAAAAGCGTTCAGAATGTTTCAAGCTGATGATGAAGCAGAGAATGATGTAGACGAGGACGAGGTCATATTTACGGAATTGCACAAAGTTTTACGAGATGACAGCGAAAGGTATGTTCTCCCTCCACATCACCGGTGTGCAGCCCACACCCTTAACCTTATATACACAAACGATAGTTAAATTCCTGACGGCGAAGGCAGATTGAAAAGCAGTGTACAGAAGTGCGACTGGAAAGTGTTCAGCCTTGTGGTCAAAAGTTAGTCGATCATCTTATTGTTCTCTAAGAAGTTATTAAACATTTTAAATGTTTAAGACATGTCTTTTGCTCTAATATAACTTATTTCTTAATGGCAATTATCTATATTACACCTGTTACACATGTAAGGCGTGAAAGAGATACAAGTAACGCAAAAGTAACACAAAAGTAATATAACTTATAACAATATAACAAAAGTAAAATTACTTTCCATAAAAAGTAACTAAGTAACGTAATTAGTTACTTTTTTGGGGAGTAACTCAATATTGTAATGCATTACTTTTAAAAGTAACGTTGCCCAACACTGTCTATGATTCGTACCGTATGTAAATCAGAATAAGTGAGGTTAGAGCTTTGGCCCTCATCAGTGTATGTTGAAATCCTGCGACTAAAACAGAGCGAAACAATATGTAAAACAAATCTTGTACATGAATATTAGCATGCAGCTTATAAGAGCGTGTAAATGTCAACAGCAGGTTCCTGACCTAGATACAGAACAGCACTGCAGCAGTCACACAGTGTTTGCTTGAAAACTCACAGCAAGTTTGGTCTGAAAGGAAGAATGAAGAGTTTCATGCAATGAGTTCCAGAGCTGTTAAGAGCATGGATGCAGGAGGAGTTAAGAGGAGGGAGAGTACATAGTAGGGCGAACGATGGAGTGAGAAGGCGGAAGGGGAAGAAAGCGAGGGGATCTCGTCTAGTTGATTAGCTGTGGCGAGGGTGCAGATCGGCAGCATGTCTGTTTACAGCTGACCGCAGTGAATAGCCACACTGTACCTAGGTATGAAAGAGCCTTTCAGAACACAACTCTACAAGAGAGCGAGAGAGAGAGAGAGAGAGAGAGAGAGAGAGAGAGAGAGAGAGAGAG
>JAAIIK010000019.1:29251-58300 GCA_014706435.1 Silurus glanis | reverse complement strand
TATATATATATATATAGATAGATAGATAGATAGATAGATAGATAGATAGATAGATAGATAGATAGATAGATAGATAGATAGATAGAAAAACCAAAGAATCAGTCATAGTTTTACTTTGTCAAAATGTATAATCTGGCTCTGGTATACTTTTTATTTATTTTATTTTTTATTATTATTTTTACAAACTCCACATCCTGCCACACATCACAGCACTTGTTGCATCTCAGTGTTTACCCTTTTATCCTAGTACTTTATCACAATGTTATGAAAACCACACTGCCCAAAGAGAGTCCAAATTGTCAGGTTCAGCTCAATGCTCAATGTATAAACATTTTTGTGGATCTGTTTCAGTTGTATGTGGTGTTTTATTAAGCATGGACTTGTGATCAAAGAGTTCAGCGCAATCCAACTGAGGCCTGCACACTCACGCTGATATTATGAAGTGAAGAATAGAAGTTGGCAGTGGAAGTCTGTGGTTTTAATTAACTTCAGCCACCAATCTCTAGATCGTCCAGCTTTTGTTTATTCCCTGACTTAGGTTTGATTACAACAGGCTTATTTCATCATGGTCTGTTTCCTGCTATGAGGAAACAACTGACTTAATGCTATACATTTATACAGCCATGTATAAATACATACAACATGTTTATATTTGTTAAAGCAAAATTATCCTTAATTGCACATTCATTTCATAATACTTTGGCATGGATCTACAACTGAAACACTTCTACATTAGAAACACCCAAGTGTTTGTCATTAAACTTGGTAAGTCCTGGTCCAGTGGTAGTATACTGAATCTATTCCAATCTAAAGATAAAGGAATCACTCCAAGTACAAAAATGGCTCTCTTGTTGAATTTGGATATACCTGCTTTACATAGTAAACATAGCATTAACAATCAGATCAATGATCAATCAAGATTTACATGCGATTGAAATGGGAGAATATTTCCGGTTGCCCATTATGATGGGCTTCCAGCATCTCCTTGCCTACACTGCATGGACACTAAAAAAAAAATCAGTTCAGAATTTTATGAATCTGTGAGATTTATACGTTGTGTGTGTAGGCTGATTTATAAAATGGCATCACTCCATGTGGTTCCGGTAAACTAGGTTTTTAGCTATTCTGTATGGTTGCAGAGGAATATAGAAATAAATATACAAATATTGAATTCTGTCTCCATCTCCTGTTTATATGAAATTGGTGCATGGCATGGAATTGTATACTTTTGTATATATTGTAAAGATTATATATACTGTATATATATATATATATATATATATATATATATATATATATGTGTGTCTGCATCTGGTACACAAAACCAAATCACGTGTCAAATAACAGCCTTATTGTTGCAGATTTCAATGAGTAACTGCCAAGAACTAGAGTAATGAGGTACAAAAAAATTGCAGAAAAGTATGTTCAGCGAGACCAGTGTTTCAAAGAGAAACATGATGCTTTAAAAAGAAGCTCTTAGTCAGCTTTGTGAAGTATACCTGAAGTTGCAGAAGCTGATATCAGATGAGAATGAGCAGAATAATGTGTAGATGTTTAAAGTAGAACAAGTGGTTTTTAAGCTTCCTGAATTCACTGCTGCTACACCAACAAGTAGACAGTGGTCTCAAATTCATGACACCGATAATACATTATACAGGTATACAAATACTGATTGTAGAGATATATATCTTTCTCGTGTCTTAAGAAATGCTGGATCAAGCCATTATATGTTTTTTATCTTTTTTATAAGGTTGAGCTTCAGTGATTTATATCTGGTTATATCAGGCACAGGATGTCAGTGGAGGGAATAAAGCAAGAAGTAGGTTGGGAAACAATCTTGAGCAGAGGTGTTAGTGCTTGTTGGCAGCTTTTCCTTCACGCCCCGGGTCTCAACTAGATCTAAATCAGGTGATTGTGGAGGCAAGGTCATCTCATGGAACAATCCTTCACTTTCTTACTTGAACAAATAACTCTTACATAGCCTAGTGTGTTTGGGGTCATTGTCCTGTTTATAAACATATTACAGTCCCAGATGGGATGGCATGTCGCTGCAAAATGCTGTGGTAGCTATGCTGGTTAAGCGTGCCATCAATTCTGACTAAATCACAAACAGTGCCATAAGGAAAGCACCCCCACACCATCATAGTTTTGGAGACTGCACTTGGGGATACGTTTAATGTTCTAGAGATTTTTCTGATTGTCTGACCTACATTTTCTTAAAGTAATGATAGACTGTCTTTTCTCTTTACATAACTGTTACGTGCCATAATATGTATTTGTACAGTAGATGTAGTAGCACTAATAAATTTCTGTACTCACCCTTTCTTCTGATGGTCTGAAGCACATTCACTCTTGATGAAGCACACCTGTGAAGTGAAGTGAACCCATTCCAGGTGAATCTGTCATCAAAGCTAAATGTAGCTACTTGGGACAAACTAAAATATAAAACATACTCTGGAACAACAAACATATTTCTTCCATAGTTTTGATGCATTCATTATTCATGTACAATGTTTAAAAAACTACTCTGAACTTTTCACTAGGTACTGTATATTGACTGAATCTGAGGTGAGGCTGCAAACTGGACAGCTGAAGACTGAAATAAAAATTCATATTTAATATTCTTCCAGCATTCAACTGTCTGGTTTAAGTCAGTCTTCACACATGTAGTCTCAGATTCCAGTGGTTGTTGCAGTCCATCTGCCTAGGTACAACATATGCAGTGTGAGATGCTTTTCTGCACACCTTTCCTGACGTGAGTGTGAACCTCATCTGTCCATTTTCATCTGCCTTCTCAACAAGATATTTTTTTTGTTCTTGGCACTATGTAAAAAACTCCCCAGTTCACCATGTGTTCCCCAGTCAGCACTTTCTAAAAAAACTCAAACCAGCAAGTCTGTCATTAACACTGATGCCACAGGATAAGTAACAGAGATTAAATTTTTAATCCATTCTAATGTTAATAATTGACTGATTGCATAGCTGTATAAATGTCCAGATGTGCAGATGTCCCACCTGAAATGGTCAATAAGTATATAGGAAAAGTCTTACGGCTCTTACATCTGTTCTAAAAGCAATAAAACACAACAGCATGGGTATTACAAATGTGCATTGAACATGTGCACCTAACAGTGTTAATACACATTAATCAGGCATTGACATTAAAACATTATGAGCGGTGAAGTGAATAACACTGATTATCTCTTCATCGTGGCACCTGTTAGTGGGTGGGATTTATTAGGCAGCAAGTGAACATTTTGTCCTCAAAGTTGACGTGTTGAAAGCAGGAAAAATGGGCAAGTGTAAGAATTTGAGCGGGTTTGACAAGGGCCAGATTGTGACGGTTTGACGGCTGGGTCAGAGCATCTCCATAACTGCAGCTCTTGTGGGATGTTCCTTGTGACAGGTCATTGGTGGGCAAGGCACAGTAATGCTGGTGGGGGCGTAGGCTGGCTGGTGGGGTCCGATCCAACGAACGAGCTCCTGTAGCTGAAAAAGTTAATGCTGTTAATGCTCTATGGGTCAGGACTGTTTTAAAAGCAAAAGGGGGACCAACACAATATGGTGTTGGCATGTGACCATTATGATATGCCTGATCATTGTACAGGCTTAATGAAATCAACGATAATGAAATCTACATATCAGAGATTTGACATGTGGATAATAATTTCAACACACACTTAGTGATATTATTTTGTAAACCCGTGTGGATTGAGTTGATTTCCAGGGTGCAGCCATGCCTTTAAATAGTACCAACACATCCACGTGCCTTCGTTCTTGTGATGTGACGTCACGGCGCTCATTGGGTGCCATCAATTCTTTCCCAGCTGTACCGGATAAAACTGACATTCCGTGGAGGAAACAGCATGAGCAGGGTTTTTACTGAAATAATATTGTAGAAATTGATTATAATTTGTCTTGTTGTGTGTTTTCGCTGTGTTACGGACATATTGACAGCCTGGATTGCGTTTATTTATTATGATGATCCAGTAGTTGCGGTTTAGGAGTTTGAAGAGCGCTTTCAGAGGAACAGTGCTCCATTAAAGAGCAGGTCATTAGGTGTGTGTGGGAGAAGAACTAAGCGAGCCGCCATGATCACGTCCACTCCTGAGACTTCAGCCGGCCGCCCAACGCGCTCCGGAAGACGCAGCGCCACCGCCGGTGCTGCCGTGGCCGCCGGAGGCTCTCCGTCCTCGGTGAGTCCCACTCGCCTGAGCCGCCTGCAGGAGAAGGAGGACCTGCGGCAGCTCAACGACCGCCTCGCCAACTACATCGAGCGCGTGCGCCAGCTCGAGAACGAGAAATCGTCCATGCGGCTCCTCCTGGAGGAAAAGGAGGAGACCACGACCAGGGAGCTGAAGAATGTACGTCTGTTGTATGAGACTGAGCTGGCCGACGCCAGGAAAACTCTGGATAACACCGCGAATGAGCGAGCCAGGCTCCAGATAGAGTACAGCCAACTGTGTGAAGATCATCGCAAGCTTGTGACCAGGTACACAAGAACACTTGTATAAAAAAAACAAAAGCATTGACTATAGATGCATGAGTCTTCCATCACAAACTTGGGTTCTGTTTGCATTACTATTTCCATTCACTGGATCTAATAGGCCCAAACCTGTTCCAGCATGACCATGACACCTGTGCACAAATCCAGATCCATGAAGATCTGTACAAATATCCAAACCTGACCCCATTGCACTTGCAGGATGCACTGGAAGGACGTGTGTGCACGCGCTCCAGGTCTTCTCAACTGACTTCAGGGTCTGACCGCACTAGTGCTGGTGTTTACAGATCAAATCCACACCGAAATTGGTTAAGAAGCCTTCATAGAAGAGTGGGGGTTAATATAATGACATGGGTGGTGATTAGTGTAATTGTTTGGTGTCCACAACTGTTTGACCGTAGAGTATTTGAAGAAAAAAAAAACTGTATTATGCTATAAATGAGCATTTGCTTCATCTTAACTATGGATGCAACCAAACGTATTATTCACAATGATAAAAAAAATGATTAGAAGAAACCTCAACAATGAACTATGATGAATGGACAGTTGGTGCCACCCAGATGAGAATGGGTTTCCTTTTGAGTCTGGTTCTTCTCTAGGTTTCTTTCTCTTACCATCTCGGGGAGTTTTTACTTGCTACTGGTGCTACTGGCTCACTCGTTTAAGATAAACATTTAACTTAGGTTAGAAAATATGAATTTCTATTTATCTATTTTGGACAGTGTCCATTGTTAAAATTGTATAGATATTAAACTGAATTGAATGAAAGATATTATTATAATCAAAAAAAATTTCCTCGGGACATCTGGTTGTAATTAGAGGTGTACATCAGGACTGGAATCCAGTAAAAAAAATTGAAAACGCCAAGGTTGCATAAGATTTTATGCCGTTGTGGGCAAGCAGTCTGATCTGAAACCCGTAGGACACGAATGTGTGACGCATTTATGACATTTGTAGCATCCGCTTGTTCAGGGACACAGTGGGTTCGGGCAGTAAATAATGATCTGGGAAACAGGACCAGGCAAATTTGTTTTTAAAAAAAAAATACCCCTCCATTTAGGCCATGCCAGCTTTGGGTTACGCTAATACTGCTATCAACACCAATGTGTTGTCATCCCCTAAATCACAAACTAGCTGAGCCAGGTCTCCACAGCTGCATCGTATAACTGCCTTCAACATGCAGTTTTTACTACTTCTGCACTGGATTTCACATTTAATATGACGTTGAATGTCACAGAAGAATGGTCAGTGGGAATAAATGCCCTTGCTTGCAGTTTCTTTCAATTCTAACTGTGAAACCAACTTTTACTCCTTTTATGTTTTGAGACTATTTTCTCTTATTAAACATCATTTATAATTAGGATCGCAATTTCCCAGTAGGACATCAGTGGAAAAAGATGAGCATTAAATCTGACAGGAATAGAAATTGTTGGTGTTATAATGTCCCCTTAAAATAAGGTGTACAAAGAGTGTCTAAGTATTAAGCTTGTGTAGAATAAGGGTTCTGGCCCTTTCTTCTCCCTTCCTGCTGCAGGTGTGTATAGGCAATGTTCACACTCTCAGACCATGAGGTGAAATCAGTGAGAATAAAATTGGAGAATAAAATGTCAAACTGCCTCCTTTTAGAGAAAAATACCCCAAAAAAAAATGTCTTCGTACATATCTTTTGTTGTAACTCCACAGTTTTGTTTCGCAGAAATAACAAGAAAGAGGTGGAGTTGAGCAACGCAGTGGAGCGCTGGCGGAATCTCGAAGCTGCGCTGAACTCCAAAGAGGCCGATTATGCTAATTTACTAGCAGCTAATCGCCGACTGGAAAAGGATGTTTCGGAACTCACAACACAAGTGGAAAATGTGAGTTGTACAATTGAGCTTTATTTAAATATTAAAACAACTGCCAGATAAAGATGGATCTTGTAAGCTGAATTGTTGGCGTTCGAATGGTTAAATGTAGGGCTGCAACAACCAATTGATCAAATCAATAATAATCGATTATGCAATTCGTTGACGACTTGGGTTGGGCTGATCAGGATACGGGTTAGCATGAAGGCAAGATTACGCAGCCGCTTGCGAAATGCCGGAGAGTACAGTGTGAACGGCAGCAGGCAAAAAAGTGTCCATTCAAGTCATGGTCCGATCCAACAGACGAGACAATTGCTGAAGAAGTTAATGCTTGATGGGTCAGGACTGTTTTGAAAGAAAAAAGGGGACCAACACAATATTAGACACGTGATTATAATGTTATGTCTGATTGGTGACAGTTGTGCCTGGTCTGTGTATGTTCTTGTTCTTGGCTGACAGGAGTGCACCCTGATGCGATTTTCTGCTGTTGTAAGCTTTCTAAATGAAGGCTTAATGTCTTGTGCTTGCTATTTGTTTGTATTTATTTCTTTGACTTTCTACTTCTAAACCATTGTTGTTCCAGAACAGCAGCATGTCATTCTCAAAACACTTTGGTTTGTCTGTATCCTACTAGTGTTACCAGAATAAAAAAAGTAAACTCATTGGGATGTTGAGTATTAAGAAGTAGTCTTTCTTGCACTCAGTTTTCTTCTATGCATATACCATTGTTTGTGTAGCTGGATGCAGCCTTGCAGAATGCCAAAGCTCAGGTCAATTCCGAAATGCTTCGTCGAGTCGACTCGGAGAACCAGATGCAGACCCTTCATGAGCAGCTGGAGTTCCAGAAGCAGCTTAACGATCAGGTGGGAAACAATGCATTCTATTCATGTGCATTTATTTATTTATTTATTTATTTATTTATTTTTACATTGACTAGCTACTTGTACATTAAAATTACCCACGTCAAACATCAGGAGACGTTCATCTTAGCAGTATAGTGTACAACAGTCCCATGACTATTTCTGATTGATTACGTCTATTTAAAATATACTTGATTTCGGTTCACCTTGATGTGTTTAAATAACACAGAAGCCCAAACTATCAAAATTGGTGGAAAATATTCGTCATATTTGGTGAATCACGTATCTATCTATCTATCTATCTATCTATCTATCTATCTATATTATTAATAGTACTAATTTAGAGATTTATTAAGAAATCAATTGCAATACATTGTTCTTCATTTATATTGTTTAATGTTAAGAATATCCACAAAACAAGGTAGTTCCTGTTCTATACTTTGATGTAAATTGTGATATAAATATTATGATTGCCAAAATATGATGATATAAATATTTAACATGTATTCATCTTCATATAAAAATGAAACCATTGTGCAAATATTTAGACACGCAACTGTCGAAATGCATCATAACATTGAGTGTAAATAGCCAACATTTCAAACCACTGAAAGTATAAGAAACATAAATGCAATCCTAAATATTGCCTGCAGGAAGTGCGGGAGATGCGAACTCGGTACGAGAGTCGTCTGGTGGAGGTGGACTCAGGAAGGCAGAAGGAGTTTGAGAGCAAGTTGGCAGATGCCATGCAGCAACTACGGCAAGAGCACGAATCCCAGATCCAGCAGTATAAAGACGATCTGGAGCGTACCTTTAATGCTAAGGTAAACGTTCAGGGTACCTGGAACTCTGAATTCGTGCATGTGCATTTGAAATATGACTTAAAATATTGAGGGCACACTTGCACATACAGGTAGTCGTCGATTTACAACCTATGCAACTTACGACCATTCGACTTTACGACCACAATCGCTAGCCGCGGCGTACGTTATTTTTTTTTACCAGCTTCCGGCATAATTTCACAGTACTGTACATATAGCCTACTCTACTTATGACCAAATCGTGTTACGACCGATTTGTCGGTCCCAAATGTGGTCGTAAGTTGACGACTACCTCGATTATATTTGCCCAGTGTAAATATTCAACAAAAATCATGCTTTTGTTTTGTTTACTGTTGAGAAAAAAAAAAAGGGGGGGGAGAATCAAGAAGGTGTGATTAAACAAATTAAGTCTGAGAAATATGGTGATTGAAGGAATCTTTAAATAACAGTGGAATAGATTTTCTTTTATTATTATTTATATAAATAGCACAAGACAAAAACATGTAGGTTTTTTTTTTTTTGCTGTAACCTGCAAACAAAAAGGTCAGTGTACAAATGGCATCACATATTCACTGATGTACCTACACATGGCACAAGCTGCCAAGAAAGAACAAGAACAAGAAGCACAGCCCAAATCATTAAACCTACTGTACACACAAACTTGACATCCCATCAGATGAAACCATATGGCAGGCGTATTCTATTGCATAATTTTACATATACTTATTACAACAAATATTTACATGTAACAGCAAGTATGTAGATGATAAACATGTACATTATATGGTTTTGGGTATTGGGACACCTGACTTTTCCAGTAGTACTTAATTCTTCCCCAAACCGTTATTACAAAGTTGGAAGTGCACAATTGTATAGAATCTTCTTTCACTTGAACACGGAGACCCAAACCTGTTCCAGCATGACGGTGCACTAAGTGAGCTCCATTGTTTAAATGGGCTGTAGTGGATGAGTGCTATAGAGCTCAACCCTTTTGAACAGATAAATTGGAACACTGACTGCACCCCAGGCTTCCTCAGTACCTGGATTTAATAACGCCCTTGTGGCTGAACGAGCACATATCTCCACAAACACACTCCAAAATCAAGTGGAGCATCTGCCCAGAAGAGTGGAGGATAATTATAACAAAGTGGGGACTAAATGTGGAATGGGATGTTTAGAAATATATAAATCTTATGGTCCAGTGTTCACAAACATTTGTCCATATTGTGCATATGGGAAGTTTTGATTAAAGATTTCATTACAGTTGGAAAATGCCAAGCAGGTGGCTTTGAAGAACAGTGATTATGCCACATCTACCAGAGAAGAGCTGGAAGGAACCAGAATAAAAGTGGAGTCCCAGTCTAAGCAGATAAGCAGCCTACAGAAACAGGTAGGGCACAGATTACTAGAGGTCGACAGATGGATGTTGCCGATTCCGATAGCTAGGTAGGATCGTACTTGGCGAAAATCGATGATTCAACAGATTTTTAAAAAAAATGGATACTGGTTAAAAACACTCGGTACATTAAAATAGTACTGAATTTTATTCAAACAAAACAAACAGAACTGAATCTTTGCTTAAAGAAATAAATATTAATATATTCATTCATAAATTATACTATTGATAATTAATAAATAAATCTATGCATCGGGTTGTCTCTCGTGTTAAAACAAACACGTGGTGTCAGTGATTCGCCTCTAGAGGCCGCTCTTGTATTGAAAGCGGACCGGAATTCGGAAAAACTATAGGTATGGATTTTAGTTTCCGTAATCAACTATCGGTTAATTAGCAAAAACGATTAATTGGTCGGCCTTTACAGATTTCTAATTGTTTTATTGTGTTTCCAGTTTGGTGTGGGTTTTTTTTTTTTTTTTTTTTTTTTTTTTTTTTTTTTTTTTTTTTTAAATACTGTTTTGTTGGCCACATAGAAAGTGTTTATCAATTGGTTTTAGTAGCAAGTTGTTGTTTAGTGTCCCACATTGATAAACTAGTCAAACATGAATCTTTTGTTAAATGTGTGTATTTCAAGCTTAAGTAATGACTTTGTCACAAAAATTCAAAAGCAGGCAAATGGGTATATGACCTTACTAAACTCTATGTTCAAATGAGTCAACATTTAATCTTTAACTAGTGTCTGTCTTTAAACATGCAATTGGTATGGCAAAAATTATATCATTAATGAGTAGAGTAAAAGTAAGTGTGTGTGTGTGTGTGTGTGTGTGTGTGTGTGTAAGAACCGTGAGCTGGAGGCCCGAGTGCAGGACCTGGAGCGAGCTCTGGACCGCGAGAGGCAGCTCAGCCAACAGCGGCTCTCCCAAAAGGAACAAGAGATGGCGGACATGAGACAGCAAATGCAGGCACAGCTAGAAGAGTACCAGAGTCTGCTAGACATCAAACTCATGCTGGACATGGAGATCAATGCCTACCGCAAGATGCTGGAGGGAGAGGAGAAACGGTAAGACATGAACCCTTTATCTACAAAACAAGACCGCTTTGTATAACAGGTTTTGCTGTTTGAGAGAGTATTTGAGATTGGGGGTATTTAAACCATTCAACCAACCAATTATTTAAAACAATTCCTTGTTATGGTAGACGAGAGTATTGTAAAATGTGTTCGTAAAATTTTTTTTTTCTTTCCAGACTCAATCTTTCCCCGAGTCCCTCTCAGCATGCTCCTGTCTCCCGTACACATGTCCATGCCACACGCAAAGGCTGGGGGAAGAAACGGAAACACGAGGGTGGAACGGGTCTTTCTCCGAGCTACAAAGTGTCCCAGCATGCGTCTGCTCGTGGCTGTTTGTCCATCGATGAGATAGATCTTAATGGAAACTTCATAAGGCTCAAGAACAACTCTGATCTGGTAGGACCTTCTGAAAATGTTTCTAGGTTATGTGTATAGATCTTTAATGCTTTAGTCTGTAATAAGATTTTTTTTCTGATTTATTACTGGCTGGTTAACTAAAAATGTGTAAAACTATAATTTTCTTAGAATATTTGCTTATTTTCTATAGTAAATGCAATTATTCCAATAAGAATCATTTCACGGAGCACAGTGGTGCAGCAGCTAGTTTTGCCACCATACATCGTTATTTAATACGTCGATCGGGTTTGTCAATTAATAGTCACCGATAGTTGATTATTGGGATCGGCTATCGCAAAAAATCCATTACAGAAGTTTTTCCAGGTTGCACTATAAAGTACAAGAGCGGCCTCTAGAGGTGAATCACTGATGCCACCTGCTACTTATTTGTCTTTTTTTTTTTTTTTTTTAATTCATTTTGGATGTAACTGTCTTGTGTTTTTCAGTTTGAATGCATATCTTATCTTCGTTAATATTTGACTACAGATTCACAGCGACGCTGATAAAATATTTACTGATTCAATGAATAAATAGTTGTATTTCAGCCTCATTTTGATGGATCTTGTTTCAGGATCAACCAATAGGAGGCTGGATAGTGAGAAGAAGTCAACCAGGAGGTCCTGACATCATCTTTAAGATCCCTGCATCCTACATTCTGGGTCCTGGACAAACACTGACGGTGAAAATATGCACAGTGTAACATAATGATTCGAGATGAGTTGATATGAATGGCGAGTTCTTGAAGTCCAGTAAGTTTTGACATAAGGGTTATACAATCAGGATCAGATACCAGTGCTTTAAATCTGAGTGCCAGGCTTTAAGCAGGGGAGTTTCAATGTGGCGGCCTGGAAAAAGCATTGACATGGTTAAGGTGTGATCATTCTACATTTACATTTATGGCATTTTTAGATGCCATTATCCAGAGATTTACGTTTGACTCATTTATACAACTGAGCAGCTATGGGGTTCAGAGAGGCAGCTAGGTGTACCTGGGATTTTAACTCATGGACTTTGAATCCAAAGTTCAATTCCTTTCTGTTGACTGTTCTCAGAAAAAACATCTTACTTTCTGTAATTAATACTAAACCGTGTGTTAATTGAAACCGTACACATCTTGACTGAAAGTCAAAGAGAAGCTTTTGTCTGTTTTCTCAAATTTTCCTCAATACATCTCAGGGAGTTTTTGGCCACTGGCTCGATCATTAGAGATAAACTTCCAATTATAAGAAACAAACTTATAGTCTAAACTTGTATATTATTTTATACAAATTTATAACTGCTTTATCTCTGTGAAGGTGTAAATTCTTAAAAGCGCTATACAAATACAAATTAATACAAATCATATTTATTTTTTTTTTTTTTTTTGTTGCCCAAATTGGTTTTCATAAAACCCAGTATATGTATACACTTTTGAATTTATATTATAATTCCACTTTATTTAGATGGGTCTGCACATCATTATTTCGTTCCCCTGCAAATTATGGCCTAAACTTAATTATCAATTATCAATAATATAATTACCTATCAGTTATAGGTAAATCGTTTTAAAGTCTCCCTTCAAAAACAATTACAAACAGATACAATTATCAGTGATATAATTGATATACAGTTATTACCTGATCTAATTCTGGGAAAACACCATCGCTGCCAAATATTTAGTTTATAAAGTAAAATGACGTTCGACTTTGATAATCAGAATTGATGGCACCAGGCTTCATCTTTCATCCTTTGACGTTATCTTTGATGTTTTTCACTTGTTCAGATCTGGTCTGCAGGAGCTCCAGTGGAGCAGAAACCCCCAACCGATCTGGTCCTGAGGAGTCCAAAGAAATGGGGAGCAGTGAGCGATGTCCGGGTGTCTCTTCTCAATCTGTACAGTGAAGTAAGGCTAATTTATTTCCTCTACATTAGAGGTTAAGTTTAGGTGTAAGGGTTCGTGTGTTCCTGAATCTTCACATGTGGAAAAAGAACGATGTTTGTACAGTTTATATGTTGTAAAAGTTTTTTCCATTTTCTTCTCATGGAAGAGATCTCTCTATCCTGGCAGGCTCTCACTCAAGTGTCATATTTTCTCTGCATTAATGAGACTTTATGAACTTTCCGCCGAGTCATAATATGTTTTAAAAATTATGGATCATTATTTTAAAAAAATCTGCTGGTCAGAATAACTGCACAAATGTTTTAATGCTATTATTCAGACCCGCAAAGATGCCAAAGTATGAAAAATGTACTTTAAATACTTTGCAGGTCTGAATAATCGCATTAAAGCATTTGTGCGTTTTCAGGAAACAGCAGAGCGCTGCGTGGTGCGCATGCAGGGTCATACAGATGGAGATTCCGAAGAGGATCTGGACGAAGAGAGCAGTGGCGGGTCAGAGATTCACCTCCGTCGCCAGGTAACCTTTTGGTTGATTTTTGTTTACAAATGCCCACATTCCAAAATGTTGTTTGAAGGATTTTAGTGTGGGGGGGGTTTCTGTTTTTTTTTTTTTTTTTTTTTTTTTTTTTTTTTTTTTTTTTTTTTTTGCTTTTTTGTTTCTTTATTCTGCTAATACTTTATGATAAACCACCCCAAAAGAAAAGTAGTCAGAGCCACATATAAAGCATGGAGCCACTAAGAATTGTGCCAAATCTCATAAAGGGTGGAAACTTACCCAATTGTGTCATTATTACTGTTCAGGAATGTTTAGATTAATGTTCAAATATGTCATTCATTATTTTTTATTTTTTTTTAGACTGGTATTAAAAAAATCCAGGCTTTGTTTAATCCTGTATCAATTCCCATTAATCTAGTTTATGCTGACATTCTTGTTACATTAAAAAGTAGAGCTTAGATTATATGGCACTTGTCACTGAAACTGGTTGCTCTAATAAAGCAATACAGCCACAAAGTTACACAAAACTAAAATGTCAGAAACAGCAATGTATATGGGACAAAACACACATTTTAGTGTAAGTTCACTTGTTCCAGGTTTCACGCACTTATGAATTTGCTGGTCCTGCTGATATCAGTTGAAAGATGTACAGTGGTTTTTTCTTGATCGATCGTGTCGATTATTTATCAATTCGGTTGATTACGTTGCCTATAGTATAATTGGTGGTTTATCAGAAATCACATCACGTCCATGAACATAGCTTTGCTATAAAATATTTAAGACATTACCAGAGCGTTTTTGCAAAGACTTCTACACACGTTGGCTAATCACTGTTGAGATCAATTGGGTCCTAATAAACATTTGACTTCTCTTGTGCGGTCAGTAATCTGTCTACTTAAGTCCACTTTTCATTTCTTTTGCAATGAAAAGGTGAAAAGAAAGAAAAAGAAATGCTGTGCTCTTTCCTGACCTGTCCCAGCACACTAGGTGAGACTCTGGTGATGCCGGCATGATTGTAACACGTGCTTTTGCATTTTGAAGCTTCCCATTAACAGCATGATGGTTTTATTTATTTATTTATTTTTTTTTAAAGGCACTGCTTCGCTTTGTGGCTCTCATTATATTTATTGACTGAATTCCGTCTTCATAATCATTGTAATTGGTTTACTACGTCTGTCTACCATTCCTAGTCTCTCACTGCCCCAGTTATCAGTCTGAAAGAACCTGTGTGTGTGTGTGTGTGTGTGTGTGTGTGTTGAAGTTTGTGGTTCATTACCTGCTTGCCAAAATAACAAGAACCTGACTTGCAAGACTGAGGTGATGCTGAAATCGTATAAGATTTGAATGAAGCGGCTAAACCAGCAACAGTACGTGTAGATTATAGGATAATTTGCATACGTTGTGCATGTACACTATATTTGAACAAGGTGCACCAACACGGATTAATGTGCTGTTTAATGCCTCAGCAATCCTGCTGTGGCAGAACCACAGTCTTCCATGTCTGTTTTAGTGGTGTGCCAAAGATGAGCAATCGCCCTAATAAATCCAGTTCTGCAGTGGTTTTTGGACATGTCCTTTCTACTGCTGGACAGATCAAATGAAACAGGAATGCTGTGCATCTACCAATTGACGGGTCTTTATTGACTTGCATACACTCGCTTGAAGGCTTCTGCATACCATTTTAGCTGCAACCTGGAACATGAACAAGATGTTCCACTAGATTCTGGAGTGTGCTTGTTTCGATTTTGTTGCTCATTCAACTACAATTGTGTTAGTAAAGTCATGTACTGATGTAGGTGAGGTGAGGAGGCCTGGGGTGCACGCCGTGTTCCAATTCATCCCACGGGTGTTCAGTAGGGTTGAGGTCAGAACAAGATCTTTCACTCTTACACACGTAAATCATATTTTCATGGAGCTGGCTTTTGTACTTCTGCATCCAAAGACGTCCTATAAAAATGTGTACCTCCAACTTTGTGGCAACAGTTTGGGGGGGGGACCACACAAATGGCTGGAAAAGTCAGGTGTCCCAATACGTGTCCATATGATTATCTCTCTATCTATCTCTCTATCTATCTTTTTAAATCAATCAATCGATTTAACAATCAGTACATTTCAAGTGAAAAACAAAACGCTGAAATATAAATGGTCTAATCGACTTAATAAAGTAAATTTTAAAAGATGCAATTTAAATGCTTATATTTACAAATGTAGGCTTCATCCAACAATCAATCAGATTGAAGTCAAGATCATACATGAATCCCGAGACCTCAGCGGCTTAACAAATGTTCTTTCTTTACAATTGATTGAGTTTAGAAAATAAGGATGTTGATGTTAAAAGTAAAAAAATGTTCACTAAGGAAAATTGAGGTTAGTAAGGGTGTGTAACAGTACTGAAACCCATTTTCTTTGCTCAGTAACATATTAATGTTAATAAAAATACTTTTTTTTTTTTTTTTTTTTAAACAGGGTTTTACACCAAATCAGGAGGCCAGCTGTGCAGTGATGTAACTGCCATCATCCCCTGACGTATACTCTGGACAGAGATGTGGACATAACACTCCACATCTTTTTACACAAATAGTTTCATACATTTAACCACCATGTGTTGAAAAGTTTCTTGCAGCAAAATGTGTTTCTTATCCCAGGGCCCAAAACCAGAAAAGGGCCATAAAGCCCTCGTCCCATTCACATGAACACGTTTAATGAGGTATATTTAGGGCAAAGACTAAATTAAGACCAGCATATTAGGTTACAAATTTTCCTTCCCTGGTCTTTTCAATGTCTGTTCTTTGCTATTTCTTGCGCCCTGGCATGCCATATTGCCATATTTGTTTTGCACTTGCTGTACTTGCACATAATATTTTATTTATGTTAAGCCGATTGAATGGTTTGTAGCCAGATGTGGTGAAAGTTTCCTGAGGATTAACATGGTAGACAACTGTTAAACATGTAGCAATACTGAATTATGTTTTGAGGAAAAAAATTTCCCCTAATTTTCCCGTTATGTAACATATTACTGTGAAACTTTCTTTCCTCACATGAATAACTGTTATTAATTTATATACACACTCATCATCATTTAATTACTGGCCCTATGAAACCTTGATTATTACAAGGTGACCAAATTAACTTTTTTTTAATTTATATGTTTTCCTGACATTTTGAAGTGGAACACGTCAAAACACCCAGAGACCTCAAGATGAACTGATTTGCGATCATTGTTGTCTATTTAAGTTTATTTCCCTGAAGTATAGACTTTTTATATATATATATATACATTTAATAAAGAATATGCTGTAATGCTTTGTGGTTGTGTTCATTATCTTCCTGTAGATGTTTTTGAAATTTACATTTTAAAGATACCCATACACACAGCAATTAAAACGAATTTATAAAACGGTGCAGTTGAGGATTAAGGG
The DNA here is from genome assembly GCA_014706435.1 of Silurus glanis. Classification (NCBI taxonomy): domain Eukaryota; kingdom Metazoa; phylum Chordata; class Actinopteri; order Siluriformes; family Siluridae; genus Silurus; species Silurus glanis. Next base: position 41,619 of record JAAIIK010000019.1, on the reverse strand, counting down.
CCTTACTCAGGGGCCCAGGAATGGCAGATTGGTAGTACGGGGTTTTGCATTCAACCCTCCAATGTAAAGGCCAACATCTTAACCACTAAGCTACCACTTCCCCAAGTTGATTTGAAGTGGCCCAAACACCTAAATTCTTCCACCAGCCATCTTTACTACTTGCACTCTGCATTCCAGTAGTAATTGTTCTCCTGCCATTTACTATATGCTGATTCATCGATCAGACTTCCATATAGTGTAGCAAGATTAATCACTCCAGAGAGCATGTTTCCACTGCTCTAAAGTGCAACACAACATCTAATGCTTGGCCTAATCTTAAGCTTGTATAAAACTGTTTGGCCATGGACACCTATTTCATGATTCAGGAATGCAGGATGGTTCAACACTCTACAGCTTCACTCTGTAGTTTTGAAGCTGTAGAGCAGGGGTCTCCAATCTTTTCCAGAAAGGGCCGGTGTGGGTGCAGGTTTTTATTCCAACCAAGCAAGTCCACACCAAATTCTACCAGTTCAAATCTAATGATCGTCATTGTAAATGACTATCAGGTGTGACCATTGATTGGTTGGAATGAAAACCTGCACCCACACTGGCCCTTTCTGGAAAAGATTGGAGACCCCTGCTGTAGAGTGTTGAACCATCCAGTTGACCTAAGGCAGAGCTAGTATGGCAGAAGTTTGGATTGTCTGGTATCTATTGACTGTACCACATGACTGTCGTTGAGCTTTTTGGTGTAACCATTCTACTGCCCCTGTTTGCCTATGGCGATTACATGGCTTGGTTTTATCCAGCTGTGAGCAATAGGTGTTGCTGAATTCTTAATTAGGTATAAACACTTCTTCCTGGTTCCTCCCCCTATGGCAGGGGTGTCCAATCTTTTCCACAATGTGTCGGTGTGGGTGCAGGTTTTCATTGTAACCAAGCAAGGGCCAGACATAAGTGTTTAAATCTAATTCTTTTTATTTTCCAATGACTATCAGGCATGGCTCTTGCTTGGTTGGAATGAAAACCTGCACCCACTTTGGCCCTTTGCGGAAAAGATTAAACACCCCTGCCATATGTCCTACCTCTGGATGGACCTCAATTGGAGACCACTCTGTGCAGCTGAGGACGTTTCCATATGAAGGTTTTTTTTTTTTTATTTACTGAACAACTCGAGAACTAGAAGGATGGATTTGGACTGTAATTAATATCAACAGTCCACTGTAATGGCTTAAGACTGCAATTTGCATGTACAATTCTGCATTTAAACACTAATCACTGAACAGTACACCTCAACAATGATGGAACTGGAGTAAATGGACATTCAGTGCCACCCAGATGAGGATGGGTTTCCATTTAAATATGGTTCCTTTAAATATATGGATTAGGGATAAACTTGTAGGCATTAACATATAAATTTGTTACGGCTGTCAAATATTTATTCGTGATTAATCGCATAATTGTCACGAGTTAACTCGCGATTAATCGCAACTTAATTGCACACGTCTATCTGTTCTAAATGTACCTTAAATGAATACTTTTCAAGTTTTTAATACTCTATACTCTGAATCTTTATGCAAACGTAGGTTTATTATTAGTGAAACCAGACTCAACATGAAGACAAAATATCCTTGTAAATGTTTTGAAAGTAATTATGGTGTTTTAAATGACATAAATCATCAGAACACCAAATGGAACTTTTGCTATGTTTCCACACGGACGGTTTTAACTGGTGGATGTGTGCATCATAGCGGAATTTGGTGCTTGATTCGAGACTTGGCGCATCAGTAAAACAATTGTTTAGTGACGTAAATAAATGTGTGTTGCGTTGAAGTTGAATTTCGCCTCACATGTTTATACTTTGAATAAAAACGGTCAAACAGAAATGCGTGCTGCATAGGTGGCGTTAAAATGAGTTTGCGTTGACACGTTATTAATGCGTTCATTTTGACAGCTCTAAAATTCAGATTTTATTACCTACTGTAAAGTACCTCTGTAAAGCTGCTTTGGGACAATGTCCGTTGTTAAAAGCGATATTGACATAAAACTGAAAAACTGAGTCTGGTATGTAGTAGGAAGTATTGTCATGACTTCAATAACCCCTTCACAAGTTTAATTCTGATTTAAATCATCACTTTTCCAGTGTAATTCCACACCAACTCGCACTATATGATACCAAACTGCGTACCAAATAATATAATTCTTATAATATTTATGATCTGCCATCAATTCATGAACAATTCTAGAAAACATGAAGGGATTTAATATAGATTATTTTTGGATGAAAGACTTCACTTAATGTAGTTTCAGGGATAAACTAAAGAAACAGATATTAACCTCTAAACAATGTTTGGTTCATCAACTATATTTTTGTGAAGAAGGAAATGGTTCCAGCTCAGGTTGAAATGGTATGGGCTGGCTGGGTGAAACACTGTGAGCATCTTGTCCATTTAGTCCATCACTTGCTCTGTATGTTGTGCATAAACATCACAGACCTCACCACAGGATTAAACTCTCAAACTCGATCTTACTAAACAAAGAATATATTGAAAGAACAAGAACAAACCCAGAGAACGTTTGAGCAGGGTATAGAAAAGCATCTGCTATCTGAACTGTATTTTTAAACATCCATCCTTTTAAAGGAAGCTCCCTTTATCTCTGAGCAGCGGCGGAGCTAAAAAGAACCAGACGCTATCTGAAGTAGGAGAGTGCCGTCTGCTCGAGCCCTTTTTAAAAACATGGCCCAGGTTGAAGATGACTAAGAAGGCACCATGTGACCTGAAGTCAAGTGGCCTACGTCGGGCGGGTGCTTATCTCGAAGCGTTGAGAAAGGGAAGGGTAGCACGGAGGAGCCGCAGCACTTCAGGAGCGAGCTATGAAAATGCAGCTACGGTTTTCGAGTTTGTTTAATGTTATTAGGTTTGATTACAATGAGTGAGTGATTGGATAAGAATTGGGGTCCAAGCAAGGAATCAGGAGCCTCTGTGGAGCTGATGAGGGTCAAAGAGTGCTGCTAAAGAACTTGGGGCCCTTCGAGTCGGTCTGGGATTTAAACTGACAACCCTTTTGGGGTGTTTTATTTCTAAATCATTGGAGCATTGGGAGTCAAGGTGGCAATGACAGAGTGGACGTTGCTGAAGCGGCTACTCGATGCCGTGCATCAGCATTCGACTCTGATTGGCCGAATTTGGTTGACAGTGATGGCAATTTTTCGTTTGTTGGTGGTTGCCGTGGCAGCAGAAGACGTCTACGCCGACGAGCGTACTATGTTCGTGTGCGACACACTGCAACCGGGCTGCTCAAACGTGTGCTACGATGCTTTCGCGCCCATCTCTCAACCACGTTTCTGGGTCTTCCATATTGTGGCCGTGTCCACGCCTTCACTCTTCTTCATTCTTTACACCTGGCACAACCTATCCAAGATGACACCTGGGCAAAGTGCGGATGAGTGTGTACGGAACTGTAATTCCGAAAGCTGCTCCATTACGTCTCGTCACCACCTGAGAGACAAGGTGGCTGAAGTTCTGGAAAAAAGCATGTGTGTTTCACTGGCTCGTGGCACCCTCGCCCAAAAAAACGTCTCTCAGACCAGAGGTTCCTCAGGAGTCCTATCCAAAGCCTACGTGCTCCATGTTTGCTCTCGGGCCGCACTGGAGCTGGCATTCCTTTCCCTTCAGTGGTTGCTGTTTGGTTTTTGCGTCCCGGTTCGTTTCCCATGCGCCGTTCCTCCTTGTCCTCAGCGCGTCGACTGCTACGTCTCACGTCCCACGGAGAAGAGCATCTTCCTCATCTTCATGTTCTGCGTGGGCGTCTTTTGCATCTTGCTAAACTTCCTTGAGCTCAATCATCTCGGCTGGAAGAAGATCAGAAGGTCAATGCAAGCGAAGGACGGATGCAGGAGCAGTGTTTACGGAGCAATAAATAGACGCTCTGGTACGAGCAGTACAACGTCTCTGCCTACGCTGGAGCTGCTGGTGGAGAATCAACCCGAGTGGACGTGTGCAGGAAATGAGTGCTGCGCGCCGTTAAAAGACGAGAAAGAAAAGTCAGTGCAGGAAGAGAAACACAACACCGCACATGTCTCGAGAGGAAAAACGCAGTCACTGAAAGGAAAAGTGTCCAAACGAAGTGCTGAAGTCTGGATATAAACCGAATCGAAAAACCCTTTATAATTTACTCCTTTCTTTAAAACAAGTGAGTGACATTTTTTCCCATTTCGTTAAGAAAGCATATGCTGAGCGTGAAACATAAACACATGAAGCGCAGAAAATAAAGCATTTTTTTGGATTATCTGCAGAGTTGTCTTTGATGTAACAGTCATACAAAATATTACAGTATATCTAAGGATTCATAATCAATAATTTCACCCAATTCAGAGACGGGAAGTAACGAAGTACAAATACTACTTTAGTGTACTTAAGTAGATGTTCCTGGTATTTGTACTTTACTTCACTATTTCTTTTTTGGACAACTTTTTACTTTCACTCATTAGATTTTTTTTGACACAAATATCTGTACTTTTTACTTCTTACATTTTCAAAACAGGCTCTTTAATTGACTTTTAATCTATTTGGAGACACGATCGATATTTTTTCTTCTCGTTCAGCGCCGTTTTCCAGCCCATCGACCTGTTTCTTGTCATTGCGTGGCTTTTTCAATCCATTGGTCTATCATTTCCTGGCTCTCACACACACCGCATACGTTTAGTTTATGAAGCTCATAATAAGCAGGGCAGAAGGCAACAGGAAGTATGGTGTGTACGTGGATGAGACAGAGGGAGTCAGTGATGTAAACATGAGTGAGAACAGAGACATTCCTGATCACCTGATCATCATCTTTTCTCTGCTTGTGTTCTATATGGTGATTGTTCGGACTGGACACATTCATTTGATAACAAAATTTGTAAATTCTTTAATATCAATACATTAATATGATGAGGTCCAGTTACCAGCAGGACACTAAAACAGGTAGTAGAAATGACTACTTTTTACTTAAATACGTCAGAGCCCAAAATTCTCTACTTTAACTTGAGTAAAAAAGTATAGTCAGCTTTTAAAACATGAGTATCTGTACTTCTGCTTGAGTGAAGGATGTGTGTACTTTTGCCACCTCTGCCCCAATCTTTATCAAATATTCTTAACCATTCTAATAAACAAATTCCACTCACAATAATCCATACTTACTGGTCAAAGTGTGAAAAATGCATTTTTTTTTTTTTTTAATTAATGTTGATATTTTGTGACATTTAAGTAACAAAGTGGAGCTGAACATCTCGAAAAAAAAAAATTTGCCATTGAATTTATTGAATTCTGAACTGAATTTATTGAATTCAAAACTGGCATGTAAGGATTTAAGGCATGCTGCCATAAAAAAGTACAGCATTAAACTGTTGTTAATGATGCAAAAAAAATCGCTTGTTATTTTTGTGATTTTCATTTGAAAGAATAAATAATAAAAAGAAAACTACAATAAGGCCAAGAACATAATCATAGTCAAGTCAAGTCAAGTCAAGTCAAGTTTATTTCTATAGCGCTTTTCACAACAGACATTGTCTCAAAGCAGCTTTACAGAAATCAACAGTCAAGGTGAATGGTGTGCATTTATCCCTGATGAGCAGCCGTGGCGACTGTGGCAAGGAAAAACTCCCTTAGATGTTATGAGGAAGAAACCTTGAGAGGAACCAGACTCAAAAGGGGAACCCATCCTCATTTGGGTGACATCAAGAGTTTGATCATAAATCTTTAAACAATACAGAACACTGGAGAGTGAGAACTAACATGAGCACTGGAGTGTGTGATTATAAGTGATGTTCTTTCTACAGTCTTATACAGTCATTATGGTTATAAAACTAGGAGCTACTGAGCAACTCATAAAATAGCTCAACATTTGTGATCATCACAGATCCAACACCAGCTTCATACAAAAGCAGGAGGCTTGTGCTCTGAATCAAAACACCTATCAAGCATTTTGGTTGATAAGATATAATAGACACTGCCAGTCTTACACCTTGAATGAGATGCGTTCCGATGACTCCATTGTAACTTGAAAATATCATAAGTCGAGACATCACCTGGCCTACACAGGAGTCCTTAGGAATAGTGATCAGTATGGGGTAATATACTGTCATTTAATAATGATTAAACAAATGACAGTACATCTATCTACTAGTCAAATCAAGTCAAGTCAAGTTTATTTCTATAGCGCTTTTCACAACAGACATTGTCTCAAAGCAGCTTTACAGAAATCAACAGTCAAGGTAAATGGTGTGCATTTATCCCTGATGAGCAGCCATGGTGACTAGTATCTATCTATAAAATAAAAATTTAAAAAAGCATAAAAAGCAAACCATTACGTATACTGTATATTGTTATGTAAACTAACAGACTTGGGCAGAATGTAAAAATGCAAATTCTAATATCAAAAACAATTTCTTGTAACAATACTTTTATAAACTGTATTCATTTAGCTGCATGCCTTTAGTCTATGTTCATCGGTTGTTGGTCAAGTGGTAAGTGGTTCAGAGCCAAACCCAAGACATCACTCATGTTATCTGGCTGTCCTGCGTTGTCTCACAACAGCAGCTCCGCTGTACTGCGACGGAACAGAGCTGATGTGGTCACTTTAAACAAGGTTCCCATACAAACTTCATAACGTTATGTAGGCTTTTTGTTGTTTTTTTTTCTGGTGATCTCACAAAGACATGCCATACTTAAATTTGTATATTTGTGCAGGGACACTTTAGGGTAAAGCTGTAGAAAAAAAATACAAATAAATAAATAATAATAATAATAAATAAAATATAAAAAATAATAATAAAAATAATTGTTTTAATAGTATTTTCAACATAAAGTTATAAAACGCAAAAAATTATATATATTGTTTACTGTAATGACTCATAAATAGGTTGCTTTAATGTCTAATTATACATTACATACATTATATGGGTCATCTGACTTTTCCGGCTGAAAATGGATGAACAACTAAAAAACAAACGAACAAAAGTGGGAAATCCTGAAAAGTGGGAATCCTGTCCGGTCTCTTAAAACCAATATCGATCAAATATGCAATGAAATAAATGAATGTGTGCTGCTAAAATTCATAGATGCCAAACAGAAGAAATAAACATTTTTATATCAAGAAATCCTTGATATAAAAATTTTCTTCATTGTTCACAAACAATGACAAAGGGACGTTTCATTCTGATGCGAATGACATGTTCATTGACACAAATACTTACTTTTGAGAGATAAACTCAGGATTTTGAGAAAAGTACAGGCTTTTGCAAGAAATCTGATGTTTTGTGCTGTTTGTACAAATTGTTTAGAGAAATGCACGTTCAAATATTAAGGATGATTCGAGAAATGCTCCAAAGCAACTGAGAAATTCTGATGCTAAGATCATTAAAATTAATCGTAGCATCAGTGTGCAGATAGATAGATAGATAGATAGATAGATAGATAGATAGATAGATAGATAGATAGATAGATAGATAGATAGATAGATAGATTTTCCGAATAATCTCTTCAAATGTATTTTAAAAGCAAATTATTTACAGGATCAGAGGTTCCTTTTGATGTGTGCATAAAATAAAACAGACAGTAAATGTGCTCGACAATTATTCAGCATTTGTCATTTATTTATGCAATATACATTTTGTAATATATACATTTACATCTATAAAACACTTTGTATAAATTATACTGGAGAGTAAAATAATCAAAAATAATACATATGGTCCACATGCCTCCCTCTGTCTCGCTCTCTCTCTCTCTTTGTGAAACAAATACTGTAGTGAGAAAACTGGCTGGAGGGCTACAGGACCAAAACGTGTAAAGGTAGCGGGGGTCAGTAGTGTTTTACACAAAGTCCAGAGAGACTCAGCATTATTATTATCATTCTGGATCTGGAAGTAAACGTTGGTTAAGTAAATAAAATATTTACGATAACTTGCGTCATTCATCGTCATGATGTGCTTCAGAAATAGATCTAAGGCACATTTTTGGAAAGGTCAAAAGTAAAGTATATGTTATATGGACAAATGTATTAAGACGCCCGACTTAGCCGTATGTGCCTCTTTGACAACTAGGCGACCGGTAAAATGTTCCAGCATGACAGTGCCCCCTATTGAACAACTCTGGGATGAACTGGAAAGCTGACCGCACTCCATTCCTCCTCACCCCGCGTCAATATCCGACTTTACTAACACTAACACGCTTGTAGCTGAAAGAGCACAAATCTCCACGCTCCAAAATCTAGTGGAACATCTTCCCAGAAGTGTGGAGGTTACTCTAACAGCTAATGGGAAGTAAACGGGAAATGGGATGTTAAAAAAAAAAAGCACATGCAAATCTTACGGCCAGTTGTCCACAAACTTTTGACCATACTGTTTCTAAGTCTGTTGAATAAACGAACAAATAAGCTATAAGCATGACTAAAGTTTTTATAGTGAGCAATAAACAATATAATGCATCACTTCTCTGGACTCCTGTATGATAAACCGTCTAACAAAGGCTCAATAAATGAAGCACCACAGCTTAAGGATTTCACATTAAGGCCGGCTTAAGCTCGTCTCCTTCGTCTTGACTTTGTATTCAAGCGCAAGCAAGTGGTTTTGTTGGTTTCGCTGAACATTTAACGACTTGGCAACCAGAAAAATAAAAAAATACTATAGAAATGAATGTGCCCCTGGTCAATATTGACCACTTTCCATCTTAGTCAAACCTGCAATTATTATTATGGCAATTTAAATGTACAATATTGTTTTCCATTAAACAAACTGGTCTCCTGGAAAAAAAATTGGACCAAGTGTGTATTGGGCTTGTGCTGATAATCAGTTCTAAATGTTCACTATGTTGCAATATTTCACACATAAAACATATGTATCATATTTGGTAGAAGCCTGAATCGATGGCATTCGTTATCCGGGACGAATATCAACGTGAAGGCTTTCTCGGAAATGTACAAAATATCGATGAAATGGCATAATATCGTGCCAATATTATAATCTGCAATAGACGATGATGCAATTATCATAATCTGAGAGTTTAAGATCACAGGTACACTATATGAACAAAAGTATTGGGACACCTGACTGTTCAGCTGTATATGTTTTCTCCGCAAACTTTTGCCACAAATTTGGAGAAACACAATTGTATAGGATACGTTTTAGAAACGGTGGCATTAAATCAAAACCTATTCCCTGTACACAAAGCCAGCTTTATGAAAATAAGGATTACATGGGTTGGAGTGGAAGATCTGGAGTGGCCTGCTATAGAGCTCTGACCTCAACCCTATTGAACACCTTTGGGATGAATTGGAACGCTGATTGAACCCCGAACCTCCTCGCCTACATCAGTACTCTACATTAGCACACTCCAATAATCTAGTGCAACGTCTTCCTGGAAAAATGGAGCTTGTTAAAAGCAGCAAATGTGGAATGGGACGATTAAAAATATGTCTAATGAATTTTATGGTCAGGTGTCTGGAAATGTTTGTCCATACAGCGTACGTGCCGTGTAATAGCACTTATACTCAGGCTGCAGCAGATACTTAAAAAACTTTAGTTAGATTGATTTTAATATTGAGGTTATTCTACCATTGATATACGAATTTACCACTACACGAATGTGGCGTAACACGGAAAGCATTGCGATCAGAGTCTTTTTCCAGATTTGTATCCTGCTGCTGGATTTCTATGATTCAGTCGCATGCTCTTCTTTTTTTATTTTTTTTAAAAAGACTCAAATACTCGAAACAACAAAGACGACCCCAAGCTAATGTATAGTTGCAGCCTCAATTCAATACTGTATCAAAATAATCCCTTTTTCTCCCGAATCACATCGAGTCAGTCAACATACCAGCGAAACAAGGACACAGTGACAAAACAGAGTAAAGCAAAAAAAATAAAAAAGGCAGTCGTAGCCATGCACATATCTTCACGCATCAGGAAATGAAAAGTCGTCATCATAAAGGGAAAAAAATTCGAAATGGCTCGTTTAAACTGCGCAGCGCCGGTAATATTGGGACTATTCATGTGTTGATAATCAGGTGCAAACTTACTGGAAGATATTCTACATTTATTATACGATTTAGATAAACATTTCTAGGTTTTGTTTAAAACGGTCGTACTGATGCCATGAAATGATTCGTTATTATTCCGAAGTACAAGTCGGTTTGTCTTTTGTATCTCGCATTGTATTTGATCGTACGTTTGAAACGCAATATTGTGACGGCGCAACAATAACCCTGATCTGAAACTGGAATAACGGCACTTGGCTAATCGGGATCTCGTATAAAATTTACATTTCGAAGCTTTGTATACAATCGGATTGACCGCTGAAAAAATGATACACTGTTTAATTTCATTTAGTGTATAATATTATGGCAAAAAAACAAAAAAAAACATTATCTCGATGGTGAAGCTGAAGGTTTTCATTAATGACAGTCCGCGCTGACGGCGATCTCTTTAAAGACCGAGACAGGCTGATGTCCACTCGTGTTCATGACGTGGCACAGGGACGGGTAGAAAGTGCAAACAGGAAAAATCCATGTGCCATGTGACTGAATGGTCTATACTAAAGCTTTAGTGCAATACGAGCACGATTTCCAAATACAGAAGCACTTCGGGGAGTTTCACGATGTGAAAAAGTCGTATCCAAAGAACGATACGCTTTTGTTCTCACGACACATATTTAGTCCTGACATTTCCTTGCTTCGAACCCGTATTTAGAATATTGTAAGACCAGTGTTTTTAGGAGAACATTCCTAAAGCAGAACAGTGTAGCAGAACAGTCAGTTGAGTGTAAACATTTTAAAGGATATACACCAACCAGGAATAACAATATGACCACTGAGCGGTGAAGTGAATAACACTGATTATCTCTTCATCATGGCACCTGTTAGTGGGGTGGGATTTATTAGGCAGCAAGTGAACACTTTGTCCTCAAAGTTGATGTGTTAGAAGCAGGAAAAATGGATTTTGAGCGAGTTTGACAGATTGTGATGGCGAGACGACTGGGTCAGAACATCTCCAAAACTGCAGCTCTTGTGGGATGTTCCTGGTCTGCAGTGGTCAGTATCTATCAGAAGTGCTCCAAGGAAGGAACAGTGGTGAACCGGCGACAGGGTCATGGACGGCCGAGGCTCACTGATTCAACAGACGAGCTCCTGTAGCTCAAACTTCTGAAGAAGTTACTGCTGTTAATGCACGACGGATCAGGACTGTTTTAAAGCAAAAGGCGGCACAACACAATATAAGGTGGGGGGGTCGTAATGTTACGCCTGATCAGTGGTCATAAAGTTTCACCTGATCGATGTATCTACAAAAAAAGGCTTCTGTTTCTTGTTAGTCGCCTTTGAGCTGCAGTTCTTTTAAAATGTAGAACAATGGAGTGCATGCTTTAGCTAAATTGCTGACTAGAGGCAAACTTGTTTTTACTCTGCATTATAAAAAGAGCATTGTGTTGGTGTGCTGCAGCCTGGAGATCATTCAGACACGGTACTCATTTCTTTTTCATCACACCGGTGTTTCACATCGATAGCTGTGAAACACATACATGGTGCTTTTTTTTCTCCTTGAAAAATCCTTTACTCGAATCTGCTGAATTTGTGGAAGAACAACACCAAACCCTGAAGGGAAGTGCTCTGTTCATGACCTGGATTGAGAAAAGCTCTATAATATTTAATCCTTATACCATCAGCTCTCACCTTTAGGGCCATTTGGAGGTCTGGAGATATCTATATATCCAATCTATATTTCTAATGTAACTCTTTGCACATGAACTTGACTGATGGAATTCTTTCGAAATATAATGTTCAAATTCATCAAAGTGGCCTAACAGACACATGCAGAGCAATTATTTAAAATGCAAATCACTGCATTGTCGTGTTTCCCAGCTAGAAACACTATGACATACATTATTTATTAGATATTTTGCAGAAATGTATTCTGTATTCTGACTGTATTCTTTCTGCAGAGCATGGAAACAGTCTCATGAAACAGAACCCTGGTAGTGCATGTTTATAATGTTTACTGATATTTTTTGGTTTGTTTATAGCAAGAATTTTGGTCCTTTCAAACGGGGTCGGTTGAGAAACCCTAACTTTGACTGACCTACTCTCTCCACTGTTACAGTAACATCCACGAATTGCCACCGACATTTAAAAAAATATATCTATTTTTGAGTCCTTCAATTTGCCGCTTCAAAAAGTAGACGATTTGTGAATTGAGAAGAATTGTGGCGTGATGTTTTGGCACAGCAAACGTCGCCCGTTCTTTAAACCGATTCGTTTACGATACAACGCTCTTTACTGATGTCGTGAATCCACACAATCTCAATAACTCACATGGGAACAGAAAACAAGGGCAAGAGAGGTGCGGATATTAAGTA
>JAAIIK010000019.1:13697-26741 GCA_014706435.1 Silurus glanis | reverse complement strand
TGTCTTTCTTTGCCTATATATTAATTCCACAGCAGTCAAAATTTTAACAGTGAAAGAAGGAATATATATATATATATATATATATATAAACATCACCACAAATGGAACAAAAGCATGCGAAAAATAGAAACAAAGTCATTAATCATTACAAAATAATGGATCGCAATGTTCAATAGATACCTGTGGATTTTAGAGAGGAAGTGTGGGAGACGCCATTCTGCTGATTGCTATTGATGGTATTCAGGCTGGACATAATAGACTTTGGCATGAACTCTTTCTTAGGTTTGTTGCTTGCCGAGTATATCCTGCAGGAAAAAAATTATCAAAATCTGGATTGATGGATCATGAAAAACAATACTCGTTTATCCCAATATAGTATTAAGACCACTTGATCCTTTCAGGTCAAAATCATACATTTTATATCTTTAAAGAATAATGATATTAAAAACCATTTTGGCCTGATGTTTTTGATTATTAAATAACAAGCCATGACCTGGCTCAATTTCTGCCAAGCATCATATGAATAATAAACTCCTGAATTTTACTCTTTTGTTTTTTGGCATATTCTCTGTAAGTACACATTTAGGTTGCAACGGGACTAGTACATTTTTCTTGGGACACAAAAAGACTTACTCAAGATTCATAATAGGCTGCTTCAACACAGGAAGGACAAATCATAAGTGACCAGGTGATATGCAGACCCTGTGTAGTGTGCTCCATACTCAATAGATAGTAAACTGTTCACATTTCAACAATAGCACAAACCTTGTATAATCTATAATTTCTGAGAAAGCACCTTGACTTACACTTTACGAAACGTAATAAAAAAATGTGCTATTCGTCACTAAACACTGGAACTCCTCCGATGTTATTTTCAATTTTTTTATACAGAGTTCTCCACATCCAGTGCACAGGCCTGGAAAAACATGCCTAGTCTTACTCCATCTCTTTTAACCATTTCCTATTCAGATAAAAATTCAGAATAATGTGGACTGTGTATGTGTGTTTGGTATAAATTCCCACTGAGATACCTGCTCTGTAATTTTCCACTTAGTTCCTTCAGGATGTCAGAGGACTGACGGTGATACTCCAGTGCTGCCTCGATCAGGGATGCTAACTGACACACCTGTTCTACCTACAGGCAGGGGGGAAAACAGCACGTTTAGAAATAGGAGGAATGACAATATGGTAAATGAGGTGTGTGAGCAATTAAATGGTGGAACGACTAAAATCTGCCTGTTCTTGTAGAAAAAGCTACACAGCTGCTAAAGGACTGCTGAACTCCTGAATCTGATCAGGAATGGTCAGTAAGCATTGATAAATATTATATAAAAACACTATGAGCTATTCGTGTGTGTGTGTGTGTGTGTGTGTGTGTGTGTGTGTGTTTATATAAACAGTATAAGTTTAATATATAATTTTAATGACTGTATTTATAAACCCTCTTATGAGACCTCAGCAGTAAGAGACTTCCTCTTATTTTGTAAATCAACTGCAATGCTCTGGTGAACTCACATCATTTTCTAAAAAATTGAACATGCTCCTCTCGGCGAGTTCCTTGGACTCCTCAAACTTCTCCACAGCCTGCCTGATTTCATCGTCAGGAATCTTTCCCTGTCGCTTCTTTTTATAGTCGAAATCTAATCGCCGTCCCTCGAGCTTCTTTAGATGATGCTAAAACAACAACAAAAATACGAGATAATAAATGTAGAGGTTGCTATCAACGAATCATGCAGGTCGAGTTGCAGTCTGCAATATGTGAAGGCCTCCTTTAAGTTCTAGCAAAGCTAATTTAATAAACAACATCACATTGTTTATTGTACTATATCTCACTATACACTGTAGAGATCTCAGTAAATATAGTAAACACAGGCACCGGTTTTGTCTATCAATCAGCACCGATAACTGATTGCTGTAGCTATCGACAAAAATCCATACAGATAATTTTTCCGGCTTCTGATCCGCTGTCATTAAGAGAACGTCCTCTAGAGGGCGCTGCACTGACGCTGCGGTGCTGTTTGTATTTACACGACACTGCGTGCTGCACAAAGAGCGCTTATATATTTATTATTAATAATTCATTACTTATATAATTCTATTTATTAAATAATATATTTATTTTGCATTTAGCACATTTTCATGAATCATTACTGGGTTTTTTGTTCTTTATCCAGTATCTATTTTAAAAACTTAACGGTAAAATCCACTACGGGTCGACCTCTAACAAAAAAGTATCGTTGTTAAATGTCTGTTCTACTCCTTGTAACCTTGACCTCTTACCGCAATCTCTTTCAGGTCCTTGTCCTGCAGTGTCTGCAGCGGATCAATGAAGTTCTGCTTCACGTTGATATCGAGCGAGTCTTTAACCTCGCCCATTTGTTTCATAGCCTCACCCACGTCCAACAGCGCAGAACCTGCAAGACATATGCGCTCCCATCAGCCTTTGCCAAGCCTTCAAGAGGTTCAATAAACATGCTTTGTGACCTCTATTTATGAAAACTCTGTACACTCTTTCCAGGCTCTTACATCAGCATGTGGGGTGAATATTACTTTACATGCATAGAAAATTTTATTGCAAATTCCTCACTTTTATCACCATTACTACCATTGAAATATTCTTATCATTCACTTTTTTTTTCTTTCTGGTCTCCGTTTAAGATCGTGTCCCTCTTATAATAAAAAATCTGGACATTATCAATAAATGCTTTAGCACATATGTGTGTGTTATGCGATTGTTATGTATTATGTTTACATAATTATATGCAATACAGTGCATTACAAAAACAAACTTTCATCAGTTACACAGCTGATGAAACTTTAATGCTTATTTTTTTGGTCATATTAATTACAATAAAAAATTTAATCATAAATATTTGGATGTGGTTCTCCCCTTTTTAAGATTCCAAAAATAAGTGGATATTTGGCTGCTCTGCTGTTCCATGGTCACTTATGTGTTATTCCCTCGTTATCTCACATACAAATAAGCAGACCAAAGATCTAGTGTTCATTTTAATTGTGATTAAATTTAAAAATCCAGGAAAGAAATTGTGAAAATCCAGGAAAGGATTAGGCTGAAACCATTAGGCTGAAAATCATGATCGAACCAAACCCAGCAGGACGATAGCGAAAACTTAGGGCCATATCAACGCAAATATATAATAAGGAGAAGATCGGTGAACTCCAAGCAATACGCCTGGTATTCTGGAAGAGCACGGGAATAAACTGTAAAAGAAGTGACAGAAAAGTTCACTAAACTTGGTTGGGAAAAAAAAGTCATCTAGTCAGCTGTAAACACAGATTGTTTACCTCAGATGTAAAACATTAGTAATTTTAGTAACAAACAAGCAAGACCAGATTAGAGGAAAAAAACAATAAAAAGAATAAAACAATAAAAAAAAAAAAATAACCTTTACAGCTCTAAAACATCATCCAATAGACATGAAATGAATCCATACCATGTGCTTCAGTAGATCAGAACTTGCAGGGACACAGCTGACTGTAAGTGACCTCCGATTTATTTTACCGTTTTTTAACGATGCAATAGTAAATTTACTTCTCACAAGCATCCTGTAAAGTGGAATTGTGGTGGTTAAGACTAGGGATTTCTGAAAGCACTAAACTGTTAGTGCAGGGCTGCTCAGGGATATGATTCATTTGCTTTGGATCAGGATGTCTGCCAAATGCTGTAAATCAGGGGTGTCCAGTCTTTTCCACAAAAGAAAAGAGTGCAGGTTTTCGTTCCAACCAAACATCAGTCCACACCAAATTCTACCTTGTTTAAATCGAACGATTTTCAGGTGTGGCCCTTGTTTGGTTGGCATGAAAACCTGCACCCACGCCGGCACTTTGTGAAAAACGGTTTGACACCCCTGCGGTAAATAAAGCCTAAAAGCTCTAAGTTCATAAATAAGAACCTCCAAGATACACTCGCTTACGGTTTCAGAGTTTTGCCACAACAGTCATTGTGTCTGTGAGTGAGACGATGCAGAAAAAAGAAAAAGAAAGAAAGTGTGAGACAGAGTGCGTACGTGTAATGACTGCTTTTTGACATCGACACAAGCAGGATATCCGCTGCAGTTAGTCTGTGGTTGTAGGCTGCCCGGAAATATGCTTGTGCGTGCGATTTTAAGTGCGGGTGTGTGCGTGTGTGTACCGAAAGCAGAGTCTTCTCCGAGTTCACGGCCGTACCGGAGCATGCAATCTCCCAGAAGCCCCTCTGTCTGTGGGTAACCGGTGGTCTTTACCTGTCCTCTGATCTTCGACATGGTGTTCAGCATTCCCAGTTTGGCTCGTGATGCTACGAACAAAACCGTTCAAACACACACACACACACACACACACACACACACACACACACACTCGTGAGCTTCAATAACACTGAAGATTATACAAAAAAAAAAACACATTTTATAATAACAATATAATCTTTTGTTTACAACTCAAACAGTTCACGCACTCGTTCACCCAATCTTTCGATCGGTTTACAGTCAGATCTCTTCAGAAAAGCTGATTGTGCTCTCCAGGTGGGAGGGATATACTCGCATTCTTTTGTCAATTACAGTGAATCTAAACAATCGTGAGCATCTGCGAGTTCATCAATTAACATGAATGGATCAGTTAGTCATGATGTCATGTGACACAACATGAATAAAAGCTTTCTTGTGTCTCAGACCATGTATTAGCCTTTAATCTACCTGAATTGTAGCTATAATTGTCAGGTGACCAAACTGTGGACGAAATAAAGAACCATTCAAAAATGTATACCACAACAATAATAAATACTATTTGCTCCATGGCTCAGTATTGTTTACTCCATGGCTCAATAGTGTAGCGGTTAAGCTGCATATCCTGTGTTTTCTCACCTGGGTTTGGCTGGAGGTATTCTGTGGTTTTGGCTATGAGCTCAAACACAGACTTGCTGGTGATGTCTATTTTCTGCAGAAAAAATTCGTAGCACAAAGAAAGGGAAAGAAAAAAATCAGAAATGATGTAAGAACGTTGCTAAGTCCTATGTGATTACGTTGTGGCACTGTTCGTCGTGAATATCTAGGACGTGCGCACGGGAAGATGCATGCGTTCGCAGCTAAATCAGGGTTTCTGAGACCTTTTTGAGACTTAAAAAATTAAATGTAAGACCTATATCACGACATCGAATCAACGAATCGAATTAAACTTGTGAACAAAATCTGTTTTATGTCTGAGAGATTCGCGCCAATAACAGAAAGCTGATTGGCTGTTTAGACGTTGGTCTCATTTGTAGTTGTAATATAGCGAATTATATTTGGACTAGTGAAAGAAACTACAACAACCACAGAAAAACAAACATACTGTGGATGCATTTCAATAAGCATTAGAGGTAGAGTTATTTGGACATTTAAAAAATTAAGACCTGATTAAAATTATTCAAGGCCTAGAACAGCGAATTTGACTTTTTAAGGCTTTAAATTCCGATTTTGAGACTTTTTTTTAGACTTTTTAAGACTTCCTGTATATGCAACAATTAATTCGATGGCTCTGTGATCACGTCCCAATATCTTAGCAATTTCAACAGTTCTTCATCCCTCTGAACGACTTTTTATTACAATTTTTAACTGTTGAGATTCAGTTCAATCTTTTTTCGGCCCATTTTGCCTGAGGAAAAGAATCTGCCTAATAATTATGCACATTTTAATATACGGTGTTGAGGCCTTAGGCCACACCCTCCATCATTACACAAATACATATCACCTTCTTCTTCTTTCGGCTTCTCCCATTAGGGGGCGCCACAGCGGATCATCCGTCTCCATACCCCCCTGTCCTTTACATCTGCCTCTTTCACCCCAACTCCCTGCATGTCTTCCCTCACCACATCCATAAACCCCCTACATGGCCTTCCTCTTTTCCTCCCTCCTGGTGGCGCCATCCTCAGCATTCTCCTACCGATATACCCCATGTCCCTCCTCTGCACATCTCAATCTCACCTCCTTTACATTGTCTCCAAAACGTCCTACACGCGCTGTCCCTCTAACATCACCTGAGATGCTTAAATCTAGGGCTGTAACGATTCCTCGCAAAATTCATTTACAAAAATTCATCGAGGCAAATTAATTAATTAAAAATTACTAACTAAACACGGAGCACTGAGCTCGCTAAACTCTGGAGCTCTGGACAGGTGACACGGAAGACGCTGCAGAATGAAAAAGGGAGGAACGGGGAGAAAACAGAGAGGGGCGAGGAGACGATTCAGGCCGAAGAACACAACAGAAAGTTGAAACAGAAAGAGTTTGGGATCATTTCGAGCTCAAACCTAAAGAAAAAACACTGTACAGTGCGGTTACGGTTTTGAAAGTAAACTGAAATAGATTTGTATATGTTTATTTATATACAGCGCGTTTAAAAAGTCTCTGGGCAGTGGGCGTGTCGAGCAGGTAGTGGAGCACGTTTTAAAAGCTGCCGATAAACACACGGATTTAGTGCGTGGGAAATTTCAAGCAGCGGAGACACGAAAACCACATCGCGATACGGTGCGGTATTCGATAAAAAAATACGAGGGATACATGATTTTGAATGAAACTGTACAGTCAAACCCCGATAACTTCGGACCGAATGTTCAGGTTCATGTTAGGAATTGCATTCGAAACCATGTTTTCACTACACAAGTTCATACATTTTTTGTAAAACACTATTGTATTAAAGTGACATAATGTACAGACAAATTCACTAAAGTACCATAGGGGCTGCGGGGGTGCGCCCAAAATTCACAGATTTTCAGAACTCGCGGGGGGGTGTCTTAGAATGTAACCCCCGCAAGTTCCGGGGGACCAGTGTACTTGTACTTTGATGTAATGCAGCATTTAAATGCACTAAATGGGTTTAGTATTCTTGTGTTCAATTTCAGCAACAAAAATGTAAATTTTTTCGAAAAAGAAAAACAAATGACTTGTTCCTTTTCACCCGTCTTACTTTCTCTCTCTTATTAACTTTCTTTCGTCTTCTCCCATTAGGGGTCGCCACAGCGGATCATCCGCATGTTTGATTTGGTACATGTTTTTACGCTGGATGCGCTTCCTAACGCAACCCTCCCCATTTATCTGGGCTTGGGACCGGTACTAAGAGTGGCTGGGGTTGGATCCCTGCCCAGGGAGAGCGCCGCATCCTAACCACTAGACCACCAGGGACCCTCTCGCTCTCATTAACTATTGCTCTTTAATAGAGAAATAATTACTTCTTGTCTGATGACGCCATTAATCGATGATCAGATTACTCGATTACTAAAAGAATCGATAGCAGCAGCCCTAAATAAATCTGATACGCAATCGAGTTTATACAGCCTGGAGTTGGAAAATATGCATGAAAAAGATGCATCGAAATACTCGCTCGCGTTATAATCGTGCACACGCTGAATCTGTGCTGTGTGACAAATATAGATAGGACTGCAAACAATTCAGCTGCTTTTTATGCTTTTTCTTTTTAAATGGCCTCTTACTTATAAACTATAAGAAGTGGATATTGAACTTGGTGTCACCTTTACAAAAGTACAAACTTTTAAATCGAGGAATTTGCTGAAAATGTTGGATAACGCCACAAACTGTGATAAATGACTCTAAGGCTGGCAACTGGAACCGAGTGGAACTTTTCAGTACAGCAGAAACACTTTGTGCTGATTCAATTATGGGTTCATTTCAGAAGGAAAACGGTTCAAGTGGGGGAAAAGGAGGATAATAAGAGTGTAATTAGCAAAGCGCCAGAGGAAGTCCTTACCCGCTCCATCACAACAAAATCTTCATTGAGCTTTGTCCCTTCAGTGCCGCTTATCTTCTCACTCAGTAGCTGAGAAGGAAAAAAGGGAGAAAAACAGAGGTAACGTTATTATGTTTTGATTATTTTATTATGAGTAGAGTTCTGAATGAATTTTAGAAGAGTATTTAAGTCGTATAAATACTAGCGGGTGAGCGATTGGTAAACACTTGGGCAAGTCTCTCTTTACAATTGAACGCAGTGGAATACAAATCGACCTTTCAAAATACACCATTTAATATTATGCTACAGTCCATTATAATTTACCTTACAATTTCCCAAATTTGATACACTATATTGCCAAAAGTATTGGGTCACCTGGTCATAAGTACAATATGTGAATTTTTGAGCATCGCATTCCACATTTAGTCGCGATTTGCTCTTATAATTCCCTCCACTCTTCTGGGAAGATGTTCCACTAGATTTTGGAGTGTGCTTATGGATATTTGTGTTCATCAGCCACAAGGGTATTACGAAAGACAGGTACTGATGTAGGTGAGGGTGCAGTCAGCGTCCCAATTCGTCCCAAAGGTGTTCGGTAGATCTTCCTCTCCAAAGCATGTAAACCAGATCTTCAAGGAGCTCACTTTGTGCACAGGTGCATTGCCATGCTGGAACGGGTTTGGGTTTACGAGTTCAAGTGAATGCAAAGTTGTATTATGGCGCATCTAAAGACGATTGATTGCCTTCAGCTTTGTGGTAACAGTTTGGAGAGGAACCACATATAGCAGGAAAGGTCAGGTGACCCAATACTTCTGGCAATATAGTGTATAGTATACTGTAGACTGATAAACCTAAAATGCTGACATAACATGGCCCTTAGACTGTAAGCTAATAAGGAGAAAGCGTTATGATTCATAAACAGACGGGCTGCTCCCTGCCATTACTCAGTGTTAACACTAAACTGGCTCCTAGTCATTACTGGTATTCCATTACACCCTACGAACACACACTGATCCTGTCCCTCTCTCCTTTGTCGATCTTTGTCGATTTCCGGGTTTACTTAGAAATTTTGAATGTGTACAGGAAACAAATAAACGTCTTTTCAAGAAAAAAAAAGTCAGAATTGTGAGGAAAGAAGTCGGAACTGCGAGAGGAAAAAAAAAACTCGGAATTGCGACTAAGAACAGTCAGAATCAGGCCAACCGTTTTTTTTTTTTTTTTTCAGGTCAAAGAAATCGACAGAAAGTTTCCAAAGTTTGGGATCATTTTAAACTTAAACATAGAACAAAAACACTTACAGTGGGTTTACTTTTCTTTTTAGAGTAATCTGAAATGTATGATTAGATGTTTATATGATTTTTTATTTATATATATATATATATATATATATATATATATATATATATATATATATATATATATATATATAATTAATTTATATAAAAATATATTTGCAATTTGTTGTTAAATGGTAATTAATTGCATTAAATGGGTTTATTTTTCACAGATATTCTTGTATGCAATTTACCCTGCCGTACATGAGTCCACTTTGGTGATCACAATCGATTTTGGATTTTTTTGAATGTTTTTACTTTATGTAATGTCTGAAGTTCTACAGCAACCAGTCACATAGTGTTACATCATTTCAAACCTCAACAATGTTATAAAGCAGAAAGCGGAACCTGAATTGTGCATTGTACAAGTCCTGAATATGGAACAGGAAGGCGTAAGACTGGGTCAACAGGAAAAGGAGGAGGTGTTAGAAAGTGTGGTGACAAGGACGAAAGAGTTGCAGAGACCCAGACAGGCAAAGAAGAATATTTCTATTCGATTATCGTGTCAAAAAAAAAAAACTTTCATATGCTTGTTTAGGTGTTTGTTTTTAGGCATTCTGGTATGGTATGTAGAAACACTACACCAGACTTGTATTGAGGTATGTGACAATAAACTGAGCACTATATAATAACTATAATAACTCTGAAATCACTCTGGATAAGGGCAATCTGCCAAATGTCATAAATGTATATCTTCTCATAGCACAAAAACACAGTCTTACCTCGCAATTAAACACGTCGACAAGCCTGAATTCTATTCTTTTACATTGACTATAGATACAAATCAAGACAATTTACAGACAAAGCCACTTTTATATGGCTAATTAGCTCACATTTATTACAGTGTTATAGAGATTAGTTCGGCTGTCAGTTAAAATCCCAGCACTTCCAACTTAGACTTAGACTTAGATATACAGTGCAGCCTCGATACTCGCAGGGGTTACGTTCTATGACCCCTCGCGAGTAACAAAACATCACGAGGTTTTCACTCTTGCCTTTTAACGGTTCCTTTTTCATGGGTAATTGTACATGTGCTGTACTGTAAACTCAACAGAAAATGTGAATCACTTGTCATAAATGTTTTGTTTACTACTTTAAAACGAATAATACAATAATAAAATTGTTCTTCAAACATTTTTATGTAATTTATTAGTACAAACTCGAAAACTTGAAATGTTACTGCGCACTTTTGAGCCACTCGCGGCTTCTCGCCAACTTTCGGATTTTCCGCGAGTTCGGTTCCAAATGAAAAGTCGCCAACTTTCGAAGTCGCGAGTATCGAGGTTCCACTGTACTTCATTAATCCCTTGAGGGAAATTATTGTGTTACAGCAGCAGGTTACACAAACAGTAGTAAGGAAGAGTGAGAGAAAAAAAAATGCAGAATGTAATTAAATAATTGTAACTTACATATAAATAAATAAATACAATACTGCAGATGCTGCTACATAAAAATCAGAGTGCAAACTGGCATTTGTAAAACAAAGAAAAATAAATGAAATTTCCAATGTATGTGTGCGTAAAGTGACGGTGAAAAAAATGGCATATGTATATAAGTTGCTATTATCATCTGTTACATAGTTGCCACTCAAGCTGCCACTCTGGGGCTCTTAATCCGTAACTTCTCACTAAAATAACACGCTCTGAATAAGGCATCTGCCAAATGCCACAAATGTAATGCAGTTACATTAATTTAGCCCCATTTATAACCTTGTCAATTAGGTATTTTGTCCCACATCATTGTGGCCTGAAACCCTGTAATTTAAATCCCATTAAACATAGCGAAAGAAACTAAATTCAACAATGATCCCTGATCCAATGATTCTGTGTTTTTCTGCCTGTCTATTGTCTCTCACAATGTTTCATAACAACTCGAGCCAGAGGTCAAACAGACACCCGCACACTACTCCATTAAACACCCACGACTTGTAAAGCGAGTGAAGGGTGAAGTGGTGAAGTTCAGTTCAAAACAAACCAAAAAAATCATCAACGCTTGCAAAAAATTAAACGACAACCTCAAACCGATGCTCCCACTTTAAAGAAGAATACATATATCCAGGCTTGGGACCAGGAACAGGAGATGTGCTTGGTGAACATCCCATTCCACATTTAGTTCCCATTTGCTATAATAATAACTTCCATTCTTCTGGGAAGATGTTTTACTAGATTTGTGGAGACTTGTGTTCATTCAGCCCTAAGAGCTTTAGTAAAGTCAGGTACTGATGTAGGTGAGGTAAGGAGGCCTGGAGTGCAGTGTTCACAATCATTCCAAAGGTGTTCAATAGGGTTGAGGTCAGAGCTCTATAGATGTCCAGTGAAGATCTTCCACTCCATCCCATATAAACCATATTTCCATGGAGCTCACTTTGTGCACAGGGGCATTGTCATGTTGGAACAGGTTCGGCTCTTCCAGTTCAAGTGAACTGCATCCGAAGACTTCTTACACATCTGTCTGCCTCAATCCTTGTAGTAACAGTTTGGGGAAGAACCACAAATGGCTAAATAAGTCAGGTGTCACTGTATTTTTGTCCGTATAAAATATATGCATGATTATTTCAGCTGCTTTGGAGATCGAATCGTATTTTACACATATTTATGTCGGGTTCGGAGAGGGTTGACACCTAAAGGCTCCCAGGCTACAAAACATTTCCAAACCTCGCATGAAAGCCAGCTGCGATGAATTCCTGAGCTTCAGACCTACACTATGATATGTTATTTTTCGATTTCACAGACTGGTGACTGCTTATGAGAAAAAGGTGCAGCTAGAATAATGCGGTGCTATGATAAGGAAGCCTGACCCGCTGTGTCCCTTTGTGTGAGGAAATGAAAACAGAGTCTCCAGGCTTCAAAGTGAAGGCAGCGTGAATCAAATGCCAAGCACAGGATGTGAAAACTCTGCTCTGGGGAAGTGTTCCTGATAGAGAAAACAAATCGTCTTTATTCTCCTTTATAACCTATCAATGCATTCGCCATTAGTTTGTTCATAGTGTTCAGAGACACGGTTGAACTCATTTAGATTGATGTAGAGAGATGAATTGGATTTGTTGAGTTATTTGAGTTATTTGATTCAATAAGCTGATGCCAGTGTTATGAGTCTGAAAGTACCAGTTTCAGACACTTAACTGGCTTCTGTTTTTCTGTTTTCACTGCACAGAAATGCCATCTCGGGTGTAGACGACCAAAACAAGAGAAAGATCACAAAACAATACATAGTAGGGATGAAACTAGGATTTATTTCGGGATGTTTGTAAATAGATACAAATACGTATACAATTACGAGGTGCACTATTTGCTTTGGCTTTTTCCGAGTGTTTTACAAGGTCAGTTGAAAGATTGGGAGCCGAAAAAAGAGTCACGTGAGCAACCGGCTCTTACTTCCTAAACCTGAGCGAGTGGATTAGTTATGAAATTCGTGTGACAAAGACCACGTTCCTTATCATGAATATGTCAGTGTTTTAAACTGTGCTATTGTTTTGCTTGTACTTCTTGAAAAATCTTAGGACGCACTAAATTTGTTAGAACATACAAACAATACAAACAACAATAATAAAAACAGCCCTGGACACATCTGCAGTTACAGTTTTTCTCAGTTGCTTTGGAGCATTTCTCGAATCATCCTTAATATTTAAACGTGCATTTCTCTAAACAGTGTGTACCAACAGCACAAAACGGATTTCTTGCAAGTACTTTAGCCAGTACTTTTCTCAAAATCCTGAGTTTATCTCTCAAAAGTTGGTATTTGTGTCAATGAACATGTCATTCGCATCAGAATGAAAAGTCCCTTTGTCATTGTTCACAAACAAAATCATCTAAATGTTTAGGGATGTTCTCAGTATGACGGCGCACAGTTTCAGGATTTCTTCATATAAACTATGGTTTGGATCACAGGGACTGAAAGTGCACAGAATTTGACTTTCGAATGAAGGATTTGAATGAAGGAGAGTTTAGATAGATAGATAGATAGATAGATAGATAGATAGATAGATAGATAG
>JAAIIK010000019.1:0-13687 GCA_014706435.1 Silurus glanis | reverse complement strand
AGATAGATAGATAGATAGATAGATAGATAGATAGATAGATAGATAGACAGACGGACGGACGGACGGACGGACGGACGGACGGATGCAGCTACCACTTCCCCGAGCTAACAGTGCTGTCATTGCTGTCATCAGATCAACCAGTATTATAAATTCTGAAAATGGATGAACAACTAAAAAACAAACGAGTACAGTACAGTAAAAGTGGGAATCCTGTCCGGTCTCTTGCAATCAATATCAATCAAATATGCAATGAAATACAGCAGACACTTTTACACAATCGATTAAATGAATGTACGAAAGCATTCGCAATTTGATCAAAGCAACGAGAAATGTTCTGATGATGAGCACAAATGACTAAATGACGTGGAGGTCAAACAAGCAGTTTTTAATTAATTTCATTAATTAGTAATTTAATTTCTGATCCGAGAAATAGATAGAATTGTAATGTAATAGATAGATGGACGGACAGATGAACGGACAGACAGACAGACAGACAGACAGACAGACAGACAGACAGACAGACAGACAGACAGACAGATAGATAGATAGATAGATAGATAGATAGATAGATAGATAGATAGAAAGTGTGGCAGCGGGGGTGTGGCCGAGCGCCGGTTTGTGAATGGAGGGCAAGGCCGGGAGCAGGGAAGCGTGGGAATGACACACCTGAGGGGAATTGTGACTAATGAATGTTCTCTCTCTTGCAGTGATCAGGGGGAGCATAAAGGAGGAGCGAGAGGGCGTGCCAGGGTGTGTGTGTGTGCCTGCGAGTTTGTGTCTTTAGCATTGATCACTAGAAAAAAGATCTCATTCAGAACTGGTCCTGTCCTGAGTGGTTTTCCTTTCCCTGAACCGTCAGCTCTCCCACAGACAGACAGACAGACAGACAGACAGACATACTAACAGACATACGGACAGACATACAGACAGACAGACAGACGGACGGACAGACAGACAGACGGATATATATACGGACAGACATACGGACAGACATACGGACAGACGGACAGACAGACAGACAGACGGACAGACAGACAGATAGAGATGATAGAGATGATAGAGGGAAAGAAATCTGACTCGCTGCCATGACGCACTCCCTCTCTGAGGCTTCGTAGAAAGAGATGACCAATTAGGTCAAGATAAAATTAGCCATAAGGTCTATTACGGTTACACAGTGAGAGGAAATGAGTCCAGTAGAGAAGCAGAGACTGAAATCACTCTGTGAAATTGAGCTTAATCGAGCTCGGACACAAAGGATGACGTAATTTGTCTTAAAAAAAAATACTGATGAGTTGATAACCTTTGTCTCAAAGTCACATATATGACAAGCTACAACAGAATTTTGCACGCATTAGTTGCCCAACATGTACACTGTATTGTGTAAAGTGCTATTCACATGACATGAATTATTATTTTTAATCCCGCACGGTTAAACGGAAAATCTTTGAGCGTTTCTGGCTTGTTACAATATACGCCCACGTCATCCATTTTTCTATTTTTCGCCCAGGAAATCCATCAACAGCTGCAAATCCGTCTGCGCTTACACTAATTCACTGTTATCACACCTAATGACAGGCTGAAATGTGTTTGACGTCAGGACGGCTTGTTTCCTTTTAACTTATCGACCACCTACAAGGCGAAGCCGAGCTTAGATTAGCGGCTAATAACGCACATTGTTGCTGTGAGTGTGTACATATAATTCAGTTCAAATCAGTTCATCTAGATCGCTAGGTATGTTTTTAATATACATGTATTATTTATTAGTATTATTGCTATAATATAATTATTATTACATATATTAGACTAGATTACAACATTTTCAGGAGTTGCAATTCCATCAAATTTTATAGTAATTCGCATTTATTACACATAAAGACAAGCTGAAAAAAATACCAAAAAAATTATACATTTGATCAAACATTATTAATCTACACTCAATTACCAGTTTATTGGGAACATGTTTATGTACTTATCTAATCTGCTAATCATATGGCAGCCATTCGGTGCATTGAATCATGCAGGTCATGGCCTTTAATTACTGTTCACATATGAAACATCAGAATGTGGGAAAACTGTAATTCTACTGACATTGACTGTGGCACTGTTCCTGGTGCTAGATATTTCAGGAATCTCCAGGGTATCTCACACACACACACACACACACACACACACACACACACACACACACACAACATTCTCAAGAGTACATAGTGATAGTGGTTTGTGCGGCCAGGAAGGTTATGTTAAACCAAACAACCACTTAACACGACCGATGGAAATCCATCATCTGGTCTTTTTCCAGTTATCAACAATGCAGTTTCACTGAACCTGTGCCCAGATTCCCGACTGGAGTTTGAACTGGATTTGTAGCTGCTGATGGAGCTGTGGATCGGTTGACACGGGCCAGACCGGGAAAACCCCACGATGGCTGCAGTTATGGAGATGCTCTGATCCAGTCGTCTAGCCATCACAATTTGGCCCTCGCCCATTTTTCCTGCTTCTAACACGTCAACTTTGAGGACAAAATGTTCACTTGCTGCCTAATAATATCCCACCCACTAACAGGTGCCATGATGAAGAGATAATTAGTGTTACTCACTCCATGTTACGCCTGATTGGTGTTCACCCTATTAAATGAGAACAAGAACACAAAGGCTAACCCAGAGGTTCTGGCAAGAGTTTCTGGGCAATCTGTGATGCAGGAGAATGATAACATTTTGAAGAAGAATCACTCACGGCTGGAAAAACTCAGGCGATCCAATACTTTAGTCCGTACAGTGTATTGCACTTCAACAGATTTACTAATAAAAAAGAGACAATGGCTGCAATGGGACAAACTGTATCTCAGAGGGAACAGAAAATGCTGCCCATCTGGATATCACCCTCGTGAAATCAGCGCAGGGTCAATGTCGGAAAGATCGAGCATCATGTCGAATCTCAACTAAGGTTCTAAAAAAGGCGGGGCTCCGCACGCACGCAGTGTGTATTTATAACGTGTTTTAGTTTCGACAAAACCTGCACGTTCGCTTGTTTTTACTCGTTGGAGAATTGACACGATGCAGCTGCGGAATAAAAGGTACCGCTACAAAGCCTCTTCCTTGAATTGTCCGCGTCTAACAATAACATCATGACAGCTAAGACTCGGATTCTCTAACACAGATATGAACTGCAGGCTCTGTGATCTGAAACAGGGGAAAAATAATAATTATGATATTTGAAGATACTGAATACATTACTATCCTTTCTGCTTATTTAAAAAATGTATAAACTTAATAAACACCTTTTTTTTGCTATATATTTGCTGCGATGCCGTCTGCATAACCGCTGCGCATATCGTAAACGTCTTTTACAATTCCAACAGCGATTTCATTTTGGGGTAAAGAAAAAAATGCCAGGGATCTGAATCAAATCACGAGGAACATCATAACTCAGGAAAGGCAAGCCGTATGATTTATAAAAAGCCATTAAAGGTCTAACTAAGGGAAGTTTTCTGCTTCGCAGGGTAGAATTAAGCCGTAAATCCAGGTGACAGCAGTCACCAATATCCCAAGGCGAACAACGCAAACGCACAACCGGGATCACAGCGTCTGGACGGAATGAATGGCTGATTATCGCCCCTTCAGGATGCTTGTATTAATTGGGTCACAGATGCACAAGCGGCATGTTTCATTATTTTGCATTATAAGAGTCGAAGAAGAAAATCGCATGGAAAATCAAACAAATCAGCAGGACAAATAGCCTGAGTAAGCAAATTCAACGTATCAATTTATATGTAACTGCACGATATGGACAAATGTAATGGGACACCGGTCTCATGTGTTACTTCCCCAAACTGTTTCTACAATGTTGGAAGCACACAATTATACAGGATGACTTTCGGGACACGGTAGCATGAAATTTTTCCTTCACTTATACTAGGAGACCCAAACCTGTTCAATATCTGGGCACCAAGCCAAGCTCTATGAAAATATGATTTACATGGGCTGAAGTGGAACATCTTGAGTGGCTTGCTACAGAGCTTTGATCTCATCCCTACTGAACATCTTTGGCATGAATTGGAGCGCTGACTGCACCCCAAGCCTCCTCACCTCACCCTAAATCAGTAGCTGACATTACTAACACCATTGTAGCTAAATGAGGTCAAGTCCACACTAATACATTTTCCCTCTGTTTTGACCTTAGTTTTCAAATTTGGAAAAAAAAAAACATTACCTAAAGAGCCGGAACGTAAATAAACACCATGCGGAAATGACGCGGGTCGAAGCGTCTTACGTTTTGCTCGTGCGCGTTACAGGGACGTAAGCGTTTTTTTTTTGTTTTGACGTTTTAGTGTTTGTGAGCAACTTTTGGGAAACTCCGGAGTAGTGTAGACGTAGCCTGGAGCGCCATAAATCTCCAAAAGCAAATGAAGTGGAACATCTTCTCAATATAACAGCAAATGGAGACTAAATATGGGAAGGGATGTTTAAAAAGCCCAAACGAATCTTATGATCAGACCTTTTTGTTTTTGTAATCAAAATATTGTTTTACGGATTTGAACGTTCCCTAAAATCTCACAGAATTGAGCTCCAATAAAAAAATAAAAAAAAAAAGCAGCTGAATGCTGAACACAGTGTTTTCAGTGTGTCGGGTATATTTTGTTGTTGGACAACATTTATCCACGTGCCAAAACACAAAAATGGTGTTGAATGTAAACTAAAAGTGACATAAAGAACTTGAATGCACATAGCACACTTTATGTGACTGAAGTCGCTGATCTGCGGTTAATGTGGTTACTGCACCGACTATATACAACTTCCTGAAATACACAAACACACAGAGGCATCCTGTTGTGCTTCAATGTGTTTGCTCAGGGACCCTAGAGAGATATATTCCCAGCCACCACCTCCTATATTACGCAGATGAGTTCGAGTTTTTCCCAAACACGGACACTCGCGGTCATAAATCTGTGCTAGAAGTGCTCCGGTTTCATCAAACACTAATACGGAAATAATCTTCTACATTTCTTGACTCTCAATAACTGAGACCAGCCTGTTTTTATCTCGGTGAGAAATCGTCCTCCGTAACTGAAATTGGTCTAAAATTGCAATAGATGGAAAGCAAATTATATTTGTCTCCTCCCCCTTTTTTTTCCGAAAAATGAACCGATCCGTGACTCGAAAACCCTAAAATGATCTGAAGCGTGAGTTTTGTGATCCAGCAGCTATTCTATTCTACTTCGTATGTTCGTCTATGTCTACTTATTTGTTATCGATAGGCGTATGCGTTTATTCTAAGAGCAAATAACAGAAAGCAGCTGTAGGACTGCCAGGCAAGTCTCAGGGCTTATTAGGAACCAGCAATCATATTATATCATATTATAACCATAAACAATAGTTTACATGGTCAGGGGAAAAGCAGACAGGGTCAGGAAAGCCAAAAACATGTTATGATTAGAACCAAAAATGACATGAACGTGACAATTGCTAGGAAATAGTCTTACAATGAAACATAAAGAAAGTCGACTCACAAAAAAAACAGGGCTTAGTATTGCAGAGAGACATGCAATACCTGAAAACTGCACCGAGCAGCCAGGCGTGGGATAACGACCAACACAGAACCATCGCTTCTTAAAACTAATGAATGAATTGAAGCCAAATGATGCTGTTTATTATTTTCTGATATCGGAACACTCTAATGGGTGTTACTGCACTGATTAATCGGGTCGATTTTGTGCATTTTTTTATGAATCGCCATTGGCTAATTGCTGCAATTAGGCCGATATCCAGACAGGAGCATCTGACGCACCAAACCGCGCGTGTGCTTTCTGCGATTGAGCGAGTAGTAGTAGGTGGCAGTAGTCTGCATTCGTCATCAGAACGGGAAAACGGGAAGAGCTAGAACAATGAGCACAGAAAGCAGCGTTCGCACCTGCCCCGAACAGATTACTAACGGACTTGTGTAGCTTTCGTCAATCGTGTCTGCTAAGTTACAAAGACGAGAGCAAGAATGACAAACGTCTGCACGTTCCCTGTTTGTGCCGTCGTTGTTTTCTTTTGTCGGCTCCGTGTTTTTCTGTCGGTTTGTTTTTTATCGTGTGCTGATTCGCTAAGGTGAATAGCCAATCGGAGTTCTCTTTCTTGCCCACAAACTCCGAATTGCTGATGCCATCAGAAAAGAGCCGACCGTCATTTAAACCCCCTCGACACTGCCTGAAGGCCGACCGTCGGTTTGGTGTGTTGTTCTTAATTTCTTCGTCAAGTCAAGTCAAGTCAAGTTTATTTCTATAGCGCTTTTCACAACCGACATTGTCTCAAAGCAGCTTTACAGAAATTAACAGTTAAGGTGAACGATGTGCATTTATCCCTGATGAACAGCTGGGCACCAAGCCATAAAATCTGAGTTTTCCTGCCATTGAGTGAGTTTAATACATGAGTACAGGCTGCAACTGCGAGTTGTGGGTTTATTTTAAACTTTAAACTTTCTGGATTTATTTTTTCTTTTTCCAAAACTTTTCCAGGCCTGGAAATTGCTATTGTAAAATTCCAAGACGTTTCCAGGTTTTTTATAACTGTACGAACCCTGATATCTTTCCAAGGGACAATACTATAGAAAGGAAAATTGGATAAATATATTATTTTTTTGTTGCCAGTTATTTAGATCAGTGGTCCCCAACCCCCGGACGCACAGAAAGAATACGTAACTTACATTATTTCCGTTTTATTTATTATCTGATTCTGAACGATGTTTTATTTTGGGAAATTACCGGATTCTCTCCGCCACATCTGTCTATGACTCACTCTTGATGCATGTTAAGATGCTTGTCTCGGTAATACATAATACATTACCGCTAAATTGAAACCCCCAAGCCAACAAAATGAACAAAAAACAACACAGTGGATTCACGTTTATAATTATATTTAGAAAATACCAGTTTTTACGCCGGTTGTATCGTTTTATTTTGTTGTATTTATCCGCCACACCTTGAAAAAGTGAAAAATATTGAAAAATATTGTCTGACATTAATCCGGTCCGTGGCGCAAATAAGTTTGTGAACCGCTGATTTAGACAATAATGGCTGTATGTTGAGTTATTTTCAGAGGACAGTAAATCTGTACTGCTATACAAGCTGCACTAAAAAGATGCTGAAATGTAAGGGGTGTACTCACTTTTGTGAGAGTGTATGTTGGCAATCGGCTGCCCTGAATTCTAAATAACGGCATTGGCACTGGCCGGAGAAAAACTCACATCGATCGACCTCTAATAGCGTTTTTTGCATAAACCAGTAGTGCCTGCGTTTGCACTATTACTGTTACAAAAAAATTATATTTCACAATGCTTTTCTATAAAGCACTTACACAACCAGGCAAAAATAGGACATGGGTAAAAATGAATCAATCTTTCGGAGACACAAAAAACAGGACGCTGTGATATAATAAAAAGAAAAATGCAGGGTCTCTAGGTATTTTGCCCAGTCATCTGTACTGCCTACACCTATAAACAAGTAATAAATGTCTGTATTGGATGGCGAAATAAAACCAAGTGGTGAAGTTCCACTATGCGCTTCGCATTCTCCTCGTCCCGACGCCTTGTCCCCACGCTCAGAAACACAAGCGCCATTACAGCAGTGTGCAATCATTAAGTGGTGTGTGCTATAAACGCCGGCAAGAGTGACACTCATCTTGCAGAAGGGCTCTCCAAATATCTACGCTGTGATCAATAATAAATGATTGAACAAGGTTGTGCAAACACGGCTTTCCGATTTGGGACATGCCCAAAGAAAGATGGAGGAGCCTACAGTATGTTCTGCTTGGTATTCGTTTCTGATCTCGTGGCGTTGTATTGGGAAAGGTTTGCGGACGCCTGACTTTAAAACTCGTGTCTTTTGAATATTAGAAATGTAGTCCCCGTTTACTGCTTTAGCATCCTCTAATCTTCTGTGAAGAGAGCAGAAGGTCCATCCCAAAAAACTTGAGTTCTTCCAATCTAGCCTTCACAAAATGTGTCTTTACAAAAAGTTCCAATAAAGAGACGTTCCAAAACACAAGCGTGTGCGTCGTTTCGGGGAAAAACGGCATATTGGTACGATAGTCGGGTCTTCACAAACTTTTGAGTATCGTGATCCTCGGCTGAGGAACAAAAGAAAAACCATGCTAAGATCCTTTATATCCAACAAACTTCTTCTTATCTGCCACCTTTCAGAAGCAAATGACACAAATTGTCCATGGAAACAATGTCCTACTTGGAAAGCGTACTTGTGAATGAAAACGGGGATAATATTTAGAAACATTGGTTGAATATTACAACGCGCAGCATAACAGATCATCAGCACGTACCTAATACAATATATAAATGGCACAGAGGTTCAATATTTGTAGCCTGATGGCGTAATAATACTAAGTAGACTCCCTTACTTTCGACTTAATACTGGAAATGCACACACTGCCCAAAATATTGCCCAATAATCAGTGTCCATGCTTAAGAAATAAGAGGTGTACTAGGAATTTACCAGAAAGTTGCAGCCATTAAGCAAAACCCTGTAAACAGTCATTATTGCATCAGTGCTCTGTTCCTCTAATGTTCCTTAGGCAATTGATTATTCACGCCGCAGGAAGAAAAGACAGTGTAATCCCACAAGTCGTGCTTAAGTGCACACTTGCCTCCAGCATTAGCAGTTTTTACTTACACATAAAACTGTGGGTGAAGCCGAAGTGAGCTAATAATGACTATTTATCTGTAGCGTACATACAAATCGACCTGAATAATAGTATTGGTTTGTAACACAAAACCGCTCCCAGTGCTGCACTGTTACTGAGGTACAACATTTCTCCAGAAAAGTACTACACCCTTGATATATAAAACACTCTAAATAAGTGCTAGGAATTCCATATTTATATGCATACTCTGATTTAAACACACGCCACTGGGGCGGTAACGATTCCTCGCGTAACTCGAGTAGTTCGATTCAAACCAGCACTGTGTTTCCCACGGACCAATTATTACTGACGCACCGCCCGCTCGGGCTGAAGAACACAACAGAATGGTTCCAGAGTTTGGGATCATTTCGAGCTTAAACCTAAAGAAGAAAACACTGTACAGTGCGGTTACGGTTTTTAAAGTAAACTGAAATAGATTTGTATATGTTTATTTGTATACAGCGCGTTTAAAAAGTCTCTGGGCAGTGGGCATGTAGAGCAGGTAGTGGAGCACGTTTTTTAAAGCTGCCGATTGGTGCATGAACTTCAATCATCACCTCGCAATAACGGCCTAATCTGCTGAATGCTTGATTCTGCCTGGTCGAAATGTGTTGATTAATTTGACCACAGCAGCAGCAGCTCTGCCCGGTGTCATTTACATCGCGGTGGTTTATACGAATGTTCTGTTACCATTTCTGCAACGAAAACTCCTTCACGAGGATTTATATTGCAGATCCGCCAAATAATCTAAGGGTGAGATAACTGCTGTTTATTGTTACTGATATGGCGACGCTGAAAAATCGTCTCAGCTTTTCCATAGCAGGAGAACACTCATTGGCCTGAGCAATTTTTTTTGTTTTGTTTAGTTTAAAAGACAAGAAAAAGCAGGACAGGTTTAAAAAAACTAATAAATCACACGCTCTACAGCACAATAGGTGCAAAAAATAAGAATTGATCGCTTTTTACAAAAGTGCTCTGTTTACAAGAAAGTACTTCATTCGTCTACGTTTTGCACACAAAATAGTCCCCTTGCACAGCAATACAGCGCTCCCTGCGTTCCTGATTCTTCTGGAACGTGTCCTGGAAGGCACCTTCGTCAAGCCGTAACTTCGTCTTCGGGAAGGGGGTGAAATCCGCAGGTTTGGGTGCGGAAGTGAGATCGTGCGAATTGTTCTCCGACGACCGTCATGCGCAAGTTGGCGGAAGGTTTCGCCGTTTTTGGGATGGGCTGAGCTCGGCGAAGGTCTTGCTGATCTCTTCGACTTCCGGTGATGTTCGCTTTCGTGTAGAATTTCACATTTGCTCTTTGTTCGTTTTTTTTTTTTACTAAATTGTTCCACAAATGTTTGCTTTACTCTTCAGTGAACCGATTCTTCCCAATGTTAAAGCCTTCCACAAACACGACTTTTTCCTCTACCCCTGTTTACAGCGCAGTCACAAGCGATCACATGACAATTCTGTGTTTATTCCACAGTAAACATCATATTCCACTCAACACCAAATAACAGGAAAGCTGCACCGTGGTGTGGAGTTTTGGTCTTTCTGTCGGAGCCGACCCGATAGCAGAGACAGCGGGGGTTGGAACCCGAGAGACAGGGAGGAAAAAACACTCTGTGGTAAAAGATAAGCGAGGAATGTGCAGGTCGAAGCTCAGATGAGAAAATACACAGTAATACAGATGTGGAATGCACAAATGCGACGGATTCAGACGCCGAGAAGGGAATATGTAAGGATTTAGGCACGCAGGTTGAATCAGGTGTCGGTCATTACGCAGATAAGACAAGAAGTAACATTGTGTGTTTGAAAAATGCAATCATTTCAGCTTCATACAGGAGGTTTCTCAGCCTGCTATAGTATTTTTGTAAAAAAAAAAAAAAAAAGAAATTGATGGACTGACTGTTAACGGCGCTATTACGTTTTAATAAACCGTCCTCCCTTTTAGCCTCAGAGTTTTTTGTACCGAACTACAGATGCGGCAAATGTACTATTGTTGCATTTTTAAATGGGTTTTGATATTTACTGTAAATTCGATGTTGTTTGAACAGCTCTGGTGACGGGAACATAAACACAAACGCAACATGTTTCTTTAAAGACTATTAGGTGAAGGTTTTTCTGAAGCGGGCCACATATTTCCTCATCTCTCACCGAAACATCAAAATGAAACAGAGCAACATCTGGTTTTACTCTTGCTCATATGGAAAACAAAGAGGCTACTGCGTATCTGTTGCTATGCTCAGTTTGTACACTTGCATACACTTTACGTGCTTACATTATCAATCTGTATTAGACTGCCACTGCTGCTGCTTTTGGTTTCTGGAAAAAAAAAAAAAAAAACAGTGGTACTGAGGTGTTTCAAAATTCAGACGATGCTGCCGGGCCTGTCTGACACCCTGTACCAGCTCAGTGGTTGTATTAAGTGTGGATGGGGAAGAGGAGCAGATTGTGTATATACACCTAGACTTATATCAATCCAAGATGGCGGTGCACCAGCAGCATGCAATGTCTCAACTCAACATTGAGCCGCCCATAAAGAGGAACCGTAGCGTTCAGGCCCTCGTGACCAGTTTTTAAAAGTGTTCCCACAAGACTCAACAACACAATGACTAGATGAATACACCGATCAGGCCTAACATGACGGTCCCCTGCCTTATATTGTGTTTTTCTGACCCATTGGGCATCAACAGCAGTAACATCTTCAGCACTTTGAGCTACAGGAGCTCGTCTGTTGGATCGGACCACATGGACCAGCCTTCGCTCTCCACGTGCATCAGTGAGCCTCTGCACCTGACCCTGTTCCTTCTTTGGACCACGTCTGCTAGATACTGACCACTGCAGACCAGGATCATCCCACAAGAGCTGCAGCTTTGGAGATGCTCTGATCCAGACGTCTAGCCGTCACAATCTGTCAAACTCGCTCAAAATCCTTACGCTCGCCCATTTTTCCTGCTTCTAACACGTCAAATTTGAGGACAAAATGTTTGCTCAAACATGCCTAAAATTTCCCACCCACTAACTAACACTCAAATAAACACCTTCACTGCATTTTTCGCACTAAAAAACTAATAAACACTACATTAAAATCATGTAACTCTAAAAACTCTAACCCTACTCTACAAACCCCTAAACTTATAAAAAAAAAAAAAAAAAGATATCAGCGCTAGAAATGTGCTGTAGTTGCAACTTTCTGATATTCCTATTGTTTCTGAACTGCTCAGATCGTCTTGTAATTCTTCATAGCTAAACTCATATCCTTGTTACAGTTACCATTCCTGTTCGGTTTCAGCTTCAGGCCTTTTATGTTCCTTGATCGTGCTGAGAAATACAGAGACATTTTTGTGCATTATAATGAAAGCACAGTGTTTAGTTTTCAAACACCAACACAAAGCCTTAACATGATCTTTAAAAAAAAATCTGCTGAGCTGCTAAACATTTCAATATAGAGTATTTGTTTATATGCTGTGTTGTTTGCACTCATACATTATTTTTATATTTACACTATTATATTATTACATTATAAAAGATTATATGGACAGTTTCTTTGCATTTCCACAAATTTCATCCCTGCCAGTGTCTCGGGTGCATTGTGCCGTGTTGTTTTTGTACTAATGCGTTACGGAAGTTTACGGAACGTTGTTTCCTTTCTACAATCACTGCAAAATGTTCACAAACACACACACACACACACACACACACACACACACACACACACACAGTGAAATGAACATCCTCAAAAACTGCTGTTGAATCCCTAACGCCTCAATACAAAGTATATTGTATTCTATGGACGGTTTCTTTGCACTATCATACATTTAGCTGTGTATTAATCACTACAGGTGTCTCGGTGTCTCAGTGTATTGTCTTGTCTGCACCCGTCTGTATTCTCATGGGAATCTTATTTCCCTTTCACTACGTGCGAATTGACAATAAACGACTGATGTGTTTCCGTTCTCCTGATGATTCAAGTTCTACTATAATACACTGTTGACTAATGTTTACCTAAACACAGACAAGGTGCTCCAATCAATACCACAGAACAGGATTCAACACTGCACAATACCGTTCATTCATTTTACTATTCAGCCTGGTGTTTTTGGACTTTGTGAGTGATTTCTTTCCTGAGGAAACCAAGAAAACCCAGATGAAACCCTGTAGACTTGGGAAACTGTAGTACTTACCCAAATACAGCCTTATAAATGTTTTATTAACAAACACAGGATCAATTAATTCAACTTTATAGTAATTAATAATAATATTCCTAAAGGTTTTTTTTTGCTTATAGATAATAATATATATATTTGTTTATCAGCTAGTCTCTCAGACACAACT
The DNA here is from genome assembly GCA_014706435.1 of Silurus glanis. Lineage (NCBI taxonomy): Eukaryota > Metazoa > Chordata > Actinopteri > Siluriformes > Siluridae > Silurus > Silurus glanis. The sequence continues at coordinate 686 of JAAIIK010000019.1, read as the reverse complement.
GCGGAACTACTGTAGCACTGCGTACCGTTACCTTAGAAACGGACATACAGGAGTCGACCCAGGCTAGTTTTGCTAACAATGAATGGGAAAGAATAGGAAAGTAATAGCACTTAGCGTTATGGATTTCTGGTGTTTAATGCCATTTTCTGCACTCGCTTCTTTCCCAGCCAACATTTTCTAAATGAACCGTGCGTGTGAAATAAACCGTGTGTGTGTGTGTGTGTGTGTGTGTGTGTGAGAAGGAAGGAAATGTTTTCTTTAAAGCACAGAGGAGGAGAGAACATCTCTCAGGCCGTCGCGCTCCTGCCACAAACACGCCGGAAAAATACAACTAAATACACTTTCCGACCATTTTCATAAAAAAAATAGAAGGCAATGTGGTGAAATGTGCAATATTAAGGCTTGTAGTTAAAGATAAAGCGATAAAAAAAAAAAAAAAAAAAAAAAAGGAGCGAGCAGGAAGACTTGCTCTTGTTTTACCTGACTGGCTTTATGAAACTGTTTCTTGAAACCCGCCATTGACATCCTTCACTGCAAGATGGAGCACAGGTCAGAATACTGAAGTGAAATAAAGTCTCAGTCAGGAACCAGGAGATAAAAATCCTTCAACCAGGAGGAGAGAATCCGAGTGTGAACCTCAGTGACGTGTGTGTGTGTGTGTGTGTGTGTGTCCACTGGGTGGAGAG
>JAAIIK010000018.1:7177239-7187854 GCA_014706435.1 Silurus glanis | reverse complement strand
ACAGATTAACATTATATCTCACCATTAAAATGAGTGGAATGAAAAATAAGAACAATAAGGCAGTTTAAAGTTTTACTAGTAAGTGAAATTTATTTTCTTAAAATTGCTTACTATTATTTCTGCATGTTTTACTACCAGTATATCATTTACATTTGTAATGAGGTAATCTTCATTGCTTATTATTGTCAGTAGTAGTAGTACAAGCACTAGTTATAGTAGAAGTAGCAGTAGTAGGAGTAGTAATAATAATAATAATAATAACAATAATAATAATAATAATAATACAAAAACAATAATAAATAATGTATAATTATTAAGTAGTAGTTGTAATCATGTAAAAGCATACAACAAATTTCCTGAGATTGACCATATTCTGCTGTCTGCACTGATTATTTTAATTGTCATTCAAACATCTATATATAACACGTTTTCACATCATAACCTTGTGCTCCATAACATATGATCACATGCACATTATCAACTTGTGCTGTTAATATCATGAACAGCAGCTACGCTAATTTCTCTCCACTGCTTCTCTTTCTCTCCCCATCCCGAGGCATCCTGAGGGTTTGGCCAGCTCCAGTCACGTCCCACCTCGTGAAGATTATGGACCTTTGAAGAAGTAGATGCCGAACTCGCAAACATCCCGAACCATCTAGAGACGTACCAGTGCCAATTTTATCCCACAACATGTGTGGAGTTTTGACATTGGACCTTCTGGAGTGTTTAAAGGCTCTGGCATACAGAAGCTGATGCTGGATCTGTGGTGATCACAAATGTTGAGCTCAGTAGCTCCTAGTTTTATAACCATAAAAACTGTATTAGAAGAAGAATAGCCTTTATTTGTCACATATACATTACAGCACAGTGAAATTTTGTTCTTCCCATATCCCAGCTTGCTCAGAAACTGGGGTCAGAGCGCAGGGTCAGCCATGATACAGCGCCCCTGGAGCACGGAGGGTTAAGGGCCTTGCTCAAGGGACCAAGAGTGGCAGCTTAGCGATACCTGGGTTTGAACCCCCAACCTTCCGATCAGTAACCCGGTGCCTTAACCACTGGAGCTACCACTCCCCCAACTAATAGACGCAATAGACTGTAGAAAGAACATTACTTATAATCTTATACTCCAGTACTCATGTTAGTTTTCTCTCTCCAGTGTTCTGTATTGTTGAAAGATTTATGATCAAACTCTTGATGTCACCCAAATGAGGATGGGTTCCCCTTTTGAGTCTGGTTCCTCTCAAGGTTTCTTCCTCATAACATCTATGGAGTTTTTCCTTGCCACAGTCGCCACGGCTGCTCATCAGGGATAAATGCACACCATTCACCTTGATGTTGATTTCTGTAAAGCTGCTTTGAGACAATGTCTGTTGTGAAAAGCGCTATAGAAGTAAACCTGACTTGACTTGACTTGACATCTACTTGTAGCATTAAAATGTATAGCATTAGGAAATTATGGCCAAAAAAGTTTCAGAGCTAGGAATTTCTAGCAACTAATCATAGGATATGTATCTCTATTAATTTCAATTTCATAATTATAATAAAAGACTGCCATAGTTAACATAACATTAACAATTAATACATTTTCTCACAAAACAAAAGCAGAGTCTCTGATTTTTTTTCAAGTCTTGGCCAAGTGCCAAAAATAGGAGGGGGAATTGCTCAAAAGCGAAACTAAGTTTTCCGGGTAAAACAAACCTTATGCTCTGAGAGACAGTGAACAGTTAGATTAAATAGACTTCAACATACATAAGCAAGATGGCAGGTGAGTCATAAATCTAAAAATATTTTATTGTCACTTTCTTTAAATATACCTAGTTGTGTTTAACTGTTAATTTCTAATAAGAAAATGTATGAATGGTTGTCATTCATAAATTGTCAATGGTTTTGTCACTTTATACCACACTATACTGCACATTGACACTAAATCACTTTAATTTGTATTGTCAATATCTGCCATCTCCGTCTAGATTCATGTATATACATATATTTTCTATATTTTCTTTAGTTTATACGTTTTATTTATCTACTTTATCTTCATTTTTTATCCTAATATTCTATTCCTTTTTTCATGCTTAAATGACGGACGGTCGTATAAATCATTTCACTGCATGTCGTACTCTGTATGTATGTGTATGTCAGGGGTGGCCAACCCACATGCGGCTCTTTGCCTGGTTTCATGCGGCTCTCACGTTCATATCGAAGTTTGTGTTTGTGTTTTTTTTTAATGTGCGTGTTTGCTTCGCTTGAGTTCAATACGGTATTTTTAAGACTTAAATCATGGGTGTCCAACTCAAATTCACACTCTCCCATTCTGTTAACTGGAAAGATCTTCCAGTTACGACGCAGCGTTACGGTCGTAACCTAGAGACGTGTGTGTGTGTGTGTGTGTGAGGAAGGGATGGGTGATGTTTGTGTGTGCCCATGTGTATGATGTGGCTCTTTGCGGTAACACAGTAAAAAACGTGTCTCTTGGTCTCTTGACTGGTTGGCCACCCCTGGTGTATGTGAACTTAAACTTTAACTTAAACTTTAACTTATTGTGGTGTTTGTATCTAAATATCTCACCTTATGGTCATATGGTAAGATATTAAAAGTTTTGAATAAACCATAATGTAAAATTTCTCAGGTCGATTAAAGCAGTACATGGCCTGCCTTCTTTCTTCTAAGCTGCTTCTTCTGACATGTTTTGTGGGTGTGGTAGCTACTGGGATAAAGGTAAGCTGAAATCTCACAAATGATATAATACTCTAATTATAATAATATAATAATTCTCTTTTTAAGAGTAAAGTTTAAAATTATTGTTTCCTATTGTAGACTAGAATAACTATCTAAAAGTAGATTAAGCATAACATCAAAGAGTATTGATTTTTTTTATTACGAAAGTGTCTGCATACTTCCTCAAACATCAAATTTATCCAAAATATAACAGTCAAGAAGAATTTCATTATAGAGTATAATAAGCTAATGTCAAGTTGTTCGACTGCTTGCTGGCCACAGATTTCCCCCAATCGTATATATGCAAGATTTTTGTACATTGTATTTTTATATGGAAATGTACACGTATAATATAGACCACACTAAATGCTTTTTGTCCCCACAGATTTTTAAACAGGGCAATTATTTATGTGAAGAAGGTATGTACTGTACAGTAACATTAGCAAAAATAGTAACAAAAAATAATAATATTAATAAATGAAATTATATCATGTTCTAATAGTTACAGAATTCAGTGATGAGCTTCGGATCCTGCTAATCGGAAAAACCGGTGTGGGCAAGAGTGCAACAGGAAACACCATACTTGGAAATAAGGCTTTTGAATCTGAAATATCTTCTTCGTCTGTCACCACACAGTGTGAAAAAGCACATGGAAATATACATGGCAGAAAAGTATTTGTTATCGACTCCCCAGGTCTGTTTGACACTCAGTTATCTGCAGATGAGGTGATTAATCGGATTAGGCTGTGCATTCCATTCTCTGCTCCAGGACCTCATGTCCTCTTAGTTGTGATTCAAATAGGCAGATTTACTGAGGAAGATGAAAAAACTGTTCAGATTTTTCAAGCAATTTTTGGGGAAAAATCTTCCAGTTACACGATGGCTCTATTTACTCATGGAGATCAGCTAAAGGGGAAAACTATTCATCAGTTTGTACGCAACAATACAAAGCTTCTGAATTTCCTCAGGAAATGCAAAGGTGGATACCATATGTTTAATAATGAAGATCAGAATCGAGAACAAGTCATCCAACTCCTCGACCAGATTGATACGATTGTCACTTTGAATGGTGGAGGACATTACACTACAGAAATGCTTCAGGAGGCAGAGAGAGCAATAGAAGCAGAGAAACAACGAATCCTGAAAGAGAATGAAGCAGAAAGACAGAAGGTGATAGAAGAGCTGAGGAAGAAGTTTGAGGGAGAAGCATTTGAAAAAGAAAAAAAAAAATATCAAAGGGAACAAGCATGGCATGCAAGATGGATGGCTGAGCAAAACACCTCACTGTTTGGAAAGATAGGAAAGTTTTTAAAAGCAGTTTACACAAAGATTCGTAATCTGTTTTAAACAAAATCTAAGATCGGATTTACTTTTAAAGTAATATAAATCAGTTGTACATTTAAGGTGTCAATTATTTTTTACATTTATACTAATTGTGTAAGAGTGAGATCACAGATTTTCAATAAAATACAATTATATTTCTAGATGTAGCGTGATTTCAAATTCACAATTAAATGGATTACTTTTAGGTAGTTTAATATACAGCAAAATCATATTAAACATTAATGACTTTTAACAGTGCTGTAGTAACTATAATACTACTGATGCTGAAAAACCATATCTTCTGGATGATGCTCCTTTATACTAGTGACTAGAGTCAAGTAGAAAAAGCTTAGAAAAAACTGTATTTCTATAAATGCCTAAGAAAGGGCAAAAAAGTGTGTTTATTGTGTATGTCTATAGTTCTATTGTATTCTATGTTTAATTACTGTGACCTTTATGTTAAATGGTACGGTAAACTGCATGTAAATTAACTCTTGCTTGGCTAATAAAACATTTTTCCAGATTCTGATTCTGTACACTGGCCCAACATCGGTGTGACCACGTAAACATGTAAATGTAAATTATATAAGCACCTTTCCATCTGACCCAAAAATGACCTTAATTTCCCTTTACTAAGAGTATGCTACTAATATTATCAGGATTTCAGGGTCACTGTCAGGACTCTGTTTTCTTTTCTGTCTTTCTCTTTCTTTCATTGCCCCACTAGATGTCACCAGTTTATCATTTGCCCTTACATGAGTACTAATTGTCTAACTGTTTCCACCTGCCATCAATTACCCTCATTGTACAAGTTCCCCTTGTGAGTTCAGGCAGTCAGGCTTTTGTGTTTTGTTTCCCATATCTTTTCATGAATTACTCCAGTGTAATTGTTTACCCTTTTTACTTTAATAGATTTCCTTAGTAAATATTTTGATGCAAACTCTTGTTTTATTATTTCTGAGTTGTATTGCACTTTTTGATCTGTGGACCTTTTGTTTATGGACTTTAGACTTCTTGTGATTTTCTTGCTAATGAATAATATAAGGGGCAACCTGTCTCACATAGCCAACCTTGTTTTGAGTCTCAACCCTAACAGGGGTTACTTGAAACAGTAATTACACTGATGCAAACACAGGGGTTACATTTAATTCATATAAAAGACACAGAGGAGACAAAAAAAAAACACATGCACTGGGCATACAGGTGGACACAAACAAAAAGCACTGAAGCGGTCACAAAAAACAGGGACTGCAAAAGAAAAAAGTTACCAAAGAAGCAATTCTCAAAAATATTAGAAGATGCAAAAATAATGGAACAAGCCTGGCATGCAAAATCCATGTAAAAAAAAACAAGCAAAGACAGAACGGTTAAATATTAAAAGTAGTCATGATTCCAGTCTGAAGTTTAGGTATTTACCTCATCTCATTTGGGGGAATCCCAGCAGTCTGCCACAGGGGAGTGTGAACAAGTGCAGACACAGACTCTGGGTGCACTGCAGACTCTCTCCTGCAGGGGGCAAAAATATAAAAAAAAAAAACCCACAAAACAGCAAAAATATCATTCCACAAACTCCGGTCCCAGAAATCCAAAACAAAAGTGGAACGAGTCAGTAATTAAAATGAGGCAGGTTAAAAATCCTCTAAAAACATCCTCACAAAAAATTCTCTGATCTTTGTCCTCTCAACAAAGTCTTTCCCTAGAGCAAATAAATAAATAATCTTAAACAAGGATTTCACAAGGCTACACTGGATAGAGCAGGAAATTCAGGAAAACAATTGCAGAAAAAACAACTTAAACACAGGAGTGTTTAGACACTGGAAGGACATAGAGACAAAATGGTGGCATCAGGTGGGGAAAACAGGGAAACTCAGGGAATGAAAAACAAAACAAAAATGTAGAAACCTAGCAGGATCCCTCAGATCCTGAAACATAATTCTAGATTTTTATTCTGCACTGTAGCAAAAATGAAATGGGAATAGAAGCATCACAGTAACATGCACACCATCAATAGGCAGTAATAATTTCTGGAAAAGATTTGATGACAAAATTTAAAATATAAGTGCGAAAAATCCTGACTATTCATTTAAAGAGTATTTAATAATCACCCTATACATAATATAAATATAACATAAAAAATGTTATGTTATATTTACATAAAATACAAAAAATGCCTCCCGTTTCACTCGCACCCTGACAGTGCATAAATAAAAAACCCTTGATGTGATTTGACTCCAGTCTTTTCTTTTAAGCTCATGTAGATAATATAATTTGAATAGCCATCTTTTATCTCTGAAATATTGCTAAAGGTTTAAATATGATGTCATTACATTATGCAGAAAAACTAGTCCATACTGATGTTACATATAGGTTGAACTTCTTTAATTAGTTACTGTCTGAATGTTCTAATAAGTGCAAAAATAAGCTCAATTTAGACCAGAAGGTAGCTGCAAAAGTCCTTACCAGGACCAGAAAATGCGAACACAACACCCCTGTCTTATCCACTCTATACTGGATCCCAATCATTCCCCAATCAAATCTTGCATTTGTCACTTTTCCTTAGGTTAAATACTCAATCAAGGTATGCTTAAGAACCTGTTTTACTTTTGTTTTGTTGTATATCATTAAGAAATGTCAAACACTATTGTTTCCTAATGAAAGAAAATGCTTTGGTAAATCACCTATTGTCACTCCCAAAGTATACTCCTTTATTTAGCAGAACAACATTCATTTATAGTTTGTCATGGTGTTAGACTCAGGTTTATCTTTCAGTTTCGTTTCTGGTTTTTCTTTTTTTTTTTTTTTTTTTAATATATAAATAAACATCTCTTTAGGGGATTAAGATGCAGCTTTCATTTTAATCAACAATTTTGCTTCCTATTTTTTCTTCTTTTCTAAGACTGGTTAAATTTTTAAAAAATTTTATTGTATAGTGCTTTTAATAATGGACATTGTCTCAAAGCAGCTTTACAGAGATAAAACGTTAATTAAAAAATGTATAAGTTTTTTCTGTATAATTGTAAGTTTGTCGCTAATGAGCAAGCCAGTGGGGACTGTGGCAAAGGAAAAAAAACACTCTGAGTCCCTCAATGAAGAAACCTTGAGAAGAACCAGACTCAAAAGTGACACCATCCTCATCTGGGTGGCACTGAATGTCAATACAGTTTAATCATTGTTGAGATGTGCAGAGAATTGGTGTAGATTTACTTCATGATCTACTTTTTTTTTTCCTATCACACACTGAGAATCTCTTGAGGTCCTATAAATCCCACTAGCCTTTTTAATGATCTCATCAATAAAAACTTAATGAAAATTGTTCTGAAACACATGGCACTGCCATTATACTTGTTAGTTGGTGTACAAATTTCTCATTAACAATGGCAATGGTGTTAATATTGTTAGACATGACTTACAGTATTTAGACTAATATGAGATTTTTATTTTAAGGCAATTAAACAGTTGCTCTGGAGTTGCTCTGGAGTTATGGTGTCTGTTAAATGATTTAAATGTTTTGCTAAATACTGAAGTTCACAACAGGCTATTTTCTGGACATTTTTTTAGGTCACATTGCCATTAAAAGTATCTAAAGTTGCTAATATATACTTATGGATGGTTCAACTGTTGTGTGATAAAAAGATTTTCAGAAATGACCTAAAGATCCTATTTACACAGGTCAGGGGGCACCTTAACTATGGCAAACTGAGAGTTATTCTTTCCTAATAATATCTGTCAGTCCAGTTTGGCTCTACAAACTGGTTGATGTTTTTTTGTAAAAGTGTTTCAGAGATCCACCTTAGAAAAGCTGCCACAGAATAAACATGTACATGTGCCAAATCAAATATGCATATCACGAAGCAGATTTTCATACCGGATCAGTCGAGCCCCAGGTTACCAACAACCGCCAGAGATATTGTTAACCAACAGGGTGCCGGTATTAGCCACAGGAGGAGAAGGAGAGGGGGAAGACATCTACAGAGACAGCAAGGAATTGGAGATGTGGAGGAGGGTGGAGGTTAGGGTGGGCACTTTAAATGTTGGTACTATGACTGGTAAAGGGAGAGAGGTAACTGATATGATGGAGTGGAGAAAGGTAAATATGTTGTGTGTTTAAGAGTGGAAAGGGAGTAAGGCCATGAACATTGGGATATTTAAACTGTTCTACCATGGTGTGGATGGAAAAAGAAATGGTGTAGGGATTCTGAAGGAAGAGTACAGTAAGACTGTCGTGGAGGTGAAGAGAGTTTTTGATAGGGTGATGAACGTGAAGCTGGAAGTTGATGATAAATGGGTGATGATAAATGTTATCAGTGCCTATGCTCCACATCTGGGTTGTGAGATGGAGGAGAAGAAAAAATTCTGGAGTGAGGTAGATAAAGTGGTGTAGAGTGTACCTAAGAATGAAAGATTGGTGATTGGGGCAGATTTCACTGGGCATGTTGGTGAAGGGAACAGAGGTGATGAGGAGGTAATGGGTAGGTATAACTTTAAGGAGAGGAATGTGGAAGGGCAGATGGTGGTTGATTTTGCTAAGGATGGAAATGGCAGTGGTGAATCCTTATTTTAAGAAGAAGGAGGAGGATCATAGGGTAACGTATAAGAGTGGAGGAAGATGCAGCAGCTGGTGAAGAAGGATATAGCAAAAGCCAATGAAAAGGCATATGAGGAGCTGTATGAGAAGTTGGACACTAAGGAAGGAGAAAAGGATTTATACCGATTGGCCAGGCAGAGAGACCGAGCAGGGAAGGATGTACTGCAAGTTAGAGCAATAAAGGATGGAGATGAAAATGTGTTGACTAGTGAGGAGAGTGTGTTGAGAAGATGGAGGAAGTAATTTGAGCAGCTGATGAATGATGAAATGAGAGAGAGAGAGAAGGTTGGATAATGTGGAAATTGTGAAGCAGGAAGTGGATAGGATTAGTAAGGAGGAAGTGAGAGCAGCAATTAAGAGTGGAAAGTGGGTTGGACCAGATGACATATCGGTAGAAGTATGAAGATGTTTAGGTGAGATGGCAGTGGAGTTTTTAAAAAAAAAATTGTAACAAAATTCTGGAAGGTAAGAGGATGCCTGAGGAATGGAGAAGTAGTGTGCTGGTACTGGTTTTTAAGAATAAGGGAGATGTGCAGACCTGCAGTAACTACAGGGGAATTAAGTTGGGAATAAAGTTGATCAGGAAAGAGTAGTGGAAGCCAGGCTGAGAGGAGAGGTGACCATTTGTGAGCAACAGTATAGTTTCAGAGAAGAAGAGCACTACAGATGCAATACTTGCTTTGAGAATGTTGATGGAGAAGTATAGAGAAGGTCAGAAGGAGTTGCATTGTGTGTTTGTTGATTTAGAGAAAGCATATGACAGGGTGGAGAGATGAGTTGTGGTATTGTATGAGGAAGTCAGGTGTGTCAGAGAAGTATGTGAGGGTGGTGGCTTTACCTTCTATGTTTTATGGTTTAGAGACAGTGGCATTGAGTAAAAGACAAGAGGTGGAGCTGGAGGTAGCAGAGCTGAAGATGTTGAGGTTTTGACGAGGATGGACAGGATTAAAATTAGTTTATTAGAAGGACAGCACATGTACAGTAAGACGTTTGGAAACAAGTTGAGGGAGGCACGATTAAGATGGTTTGGACATGTTCAGTGGAGGGACATTTGGTATATCAGTAGAAGAATGCTGAGGATAATGCCGCCAGGTAGAAGGGAAAGATGAAGGCCAAGGAGGAGTTTTATGGATGTGATGAAGGAATACATGCATGTAGTTGGTTTGAAAGAGGCGGATGTAGAAGACAGAGTAGTATGGAAACGGATGATCTGCTGTGGTGAGCCCTAATGGTAGCAGCTGTAAAAAAGAAGAAGAAGAAGAAGAAGAAGAAGAGCATAGATGTATTTTAGACAATTTCATAGCTCAAAAATAAATGAGGGTTCTTGAGGGAAGATCCAAGTATAAAATAGCAGTTGATACAGCAAAAGCAAACAACTTTACTAAAAAAACATTAGTACAGACAAACATTATACCATGCCATTAAAATGAGTGCAATGAAAACTGTGAAAGTTGAATGAATTCAGGTTCAGCTGCTTTGTGTATGCAATAATTATTTTCTTAAATTTCCTGTGTTGCCTTTTTATATTATAAGAAAAAGAAAAATGTATTTTAATATAATATATTGTATATTTCTATTAGAATTGTGTATTAATTTGTGTTAGTTATAACCACACAGCTATAACATAAAAAAAATATGACTTTATTTCATATTGAAAAATAACAATTATTAGACACATAAAACAATGTATGATTGATAAATATGGCAAACAATTAAATGTAAAATATGCATGTAAAATAAATACAGTAACAACACGGTTACTCTAATATTCAGGACCCCATATCGTCCAATTAGGACACTTCACAAAGCAAGGGGGGACTGTGATGGATGAGCTGATGGAAGTGTTGGATTTATATGTTAATCAAAACTGCATGGTACTGTTTACAAATTATTACAAACTGAGAAAGAAAATAGATCGGGTTGTGAAAGTCCAGCTCAGTTTCATTAGGCTGGAAAGTTGACTTGCAACCATATCCAAGCAATGATATA
>JAAIIK010000018.1:7163483-7175198 GCA_014706435.1 Silurus glanis | reverse complement strand
GTGTTGGCGGGGCATGTGCGGGCGAGAGTGCAGGGTGCTCCCTGACAACTACAGCACAGAGAAGCATTTTAACTCCCCATTAAATTGAGTGCAATGGAAACTGAGGCAGCTAAGTCGAATTAAACCTTTTAACAGAAAGTTATTTAGTCTGAAAAATGCTTTGGTTTTTATATCTAAAATATAAAGACTAATTGAATAAAAAGAATATATGACTGAAAAGATGTAAAACAAGGAAATAAACATCTAGCTAGACTCTGCATGAAAAGTTCACATTAATCACTGTAAATTCACTTTAAATTTTAAATATGGCATATATTGCAAAATGCAAAAAAATAGTATGGGCTTGAGACAAAAAGAGATCTGCTGAGGTCTACTGTAATGCAGATACAAAAGGTAATATACTAGCTCTGGCTTTCTCAAGTGCATCCTATTATGTACTGTTTTATTTTTGTATTAGATGCTGAGTTCATTTTGCACATATAATTAAATGGTAAAGCTATGAGATACGAATTTATAAACCATAAAATCTGAAAATGTTACATTTGTAATGTTTCAATGTATTTTATTTAAAATTATTTAGTCAAAAATGTGCTCTAATTAAAAGTCATATGTTACATTATTTTAAAGAGCAATATTTTTGAATTAAACTCTTGGATTCAAAATAATGATTTTACAAAATAATACATTTCTTGTGTTAATTATATTGACTTCAAAGTGCAAGAGTATAATTATAACCCATACCATAAATTTTCAATGTGCCATGATTATATAACTCAAAAAGAGGCCTGATTGCTTTTTCTCTTGAGTTAAAATTGTTCAAGATAAAGATTCAAATTGAAACCAAAGTAAAAAAAAAAAAAAAAAGACACTTAACTGAGACTTGCCTTTGTTTTGCAAAACTCCACCCAAGTGTAACTATTTTATAATTTGTGAATAGTACATATGTACATAGTAACATATGACGTCTATATATCTTTGTGCAAAATATTGGTAATCAAACACATTTGAATTCTTCCCTATGAGGCAATATTCCAATATATAAACATGGTAAATATTGTTATAGACCATAATTGACTCTGCTGCATGTATTCATGTGCAGTATAAAGAATGCAAACCTTTTATGTGGATTTTATAAGGGTATTAGTAGACAAAGCTACAAAAATAAAAAGGTTAAAGGGCATTGTTATGCCTTATGCGCAATGCATGTAAAATAAATGTAGGAGTAATGGTGTACTTGTCCTTTAACAGTGCAGAGGGAGCAAGACAATACCAAAGAACTTCTCTAGGTTACGTATGTAACCATAGTTCCCTGAGGGAACGAGATGCTGCGTCGGAATGATTTGGGAACGCGACAGCATTGTCCATGCTCTGAACAATGAGTGTAATCAGTCAAAATTGAAGGCAGGCTGTCACCTGCAGGGTGACGTCACATGGAGAGAAGCTGGCTTCAGCTTCTGTAACCGAGAAGGAAGCGCTGAAGGGACACTGGAGGTGTGGCATAGAGACGCAGTGTCTAGTTCCCTCAGGGAACTAGGGGAAGTACGTAACCTAGAGACGTTCCTTTTCAGGAACTCAAGCTGCGTCAGAACGCTTTGGGAATGAGAGTCCAATACCACCACACTGACCAGTACCTGACTAGTGTGAAAGTGCACAGCTAGGTCGAAAGGACAGAGGTGCCAGGAGTGGCAAAGAGGTCAGGGTTGTAAAACCTGACAATGGTGAAGCTGGGTGGACCAGCCCGCAGCATTGCAGAGGTCTTGGAGAAACACTCCAGAGGACCAAGCCTTAGAGGCTGCCACACTCTGGGTCGAGTGCGCTCTGACCCCGAATGGAGCGGGGAGACCAGAGAATCCGTAAGAGGACGCAATAGCATCAATAATCCATCTGCTAATGAGCAGAAAGGCCTCTCCTTGGAGGGCCGTAGCAGATGAACAACTGTTTCGACTTCCTCCAAGGACTTTTCCTGTGGACATAACAGTCCAGTGCTCGGACCGGGCACAGCCGGTTCATTCTCTCCTGGTATGGTCTGGAATGGAGGAGGATTGAATACCTGGAGACTGACAGGTCGGGGGGACCTGGGATGACCGAGGGCACCTTGGGGACGTAACCCCAAGTAACATAACGCCAAGTCCCATCCAGGCACTCTTAGTCACACCGGAGGCTTCAGCCTCCGGGTGCCACGGAAAGAAAACGTGTCAGGAGCGGAGGATGGAGCCAACCCTTTTGCGAACTGTTCCTGCAGAAACTCCAGCACTGAACCAACTGGGCAGTGGACTGAGTCCAATTGGTGCTGAGTGCACCACACAGTGAACAGATGCCATCTCGCGGCATACGACCTCCTCATGGAGGGAGCTCTGGTTTGGAGAATGGTCTCTACTACCTCGGTGGAGAGACCAGAAACTCAGAGCTGTTCCCTTTCAGGGGCCACAGCTTCCACAGCTCCGGTCGGGGGTTACCTATTGTGCCCCCTGATAGGAGGGCCACCAAGTCCGCGAACCACGGACAGCCCGAGCACCAGGGGGCTACCAGGAGGAGATAAACTCCGTCCCGGCAAACTCTCCCCAGAACTCCCGGAGTGAGTATTGGTATGCTTTGACCTCAAAGCGAACCTCAGGAACTTCCTGTGAGAAGGGAGGATGGGTACATGAAAGTACGCATCCTTTAGATCTACCGTGAAAAACCAGTCCTCGGATCTGATCTGACCCAACCTGCTTGAGGGTCAGCATTTTGAACTGGAGCCTCATGAAAGAGCAGTTCAGCTGACATAGATCTAGGATAGGATGCAACCCACCGTCCTTTTTGGGAACTATGAAGTACCAGCTGTAGAACCCAGTCCCTCTGTCTGACGGAGGGACCACCTCGATGGCCTCCTTTCTCAGGAGAGTGTCTACTTCTCGTACCAAGACCAGAGCCTGCTCGCTTCCCACTAGAGTGGGACAGAGCCTAATAAACTGGGGCGGACGAGACCCAAACTGAATCGTATAGCCCATTTTACAGTGTGGAGTGTCCCCACCAGTGCTGATGTAGTATGCAAGGGCTTGGTGGGTAGTGTCAGGAGCTTAAGAGAAGATGGCACACCTGGGGAGAGATAGCCTGCAAGCATCTCTTCAACCCGTGGCATGACACCATAGCCATAATCCCTAAGCCCCATGACGTTGGAATACACCACGGTCTTGGAGCTGAAGGGGCGGGCCGAGAAAGGCCGCGCCCAGGACCTGGACACCTCGGCGTGCAGGTGTGCTTGCTCTTATGGCAGGGGGAAGAAACCGCTGAAAGGCGTGCTTCTGAAGCCTGCAAACGACAGCTGGACCGGGCAGAGGAGGTAGGAGAAAGGGGCAAGCCTGTCTCCAAACCTTCTGCGAGGTAAAGTGAACTCCCTTCTCGTAGAGTGCCTGCCGGGAGCGGAGCGATTGCATGGGCATGCGAGCGCAGTGCTGGCAATCGGCTCCCTCGAGAGCCAAAATAACGTGATCCACTCCCACAAGCCACACAAAGGCTGTGTGTATCCCCCGTGATAAAACGGGGGCAGGGAGAAGCACACGGCCGAAAAGTGTGCTTGGTTTTCTTCAATGCCTCCATTTTCTTTCTTTACAGACAAACAACATTAAATTTCACACAGAGCGCTTCGTGAACAAACAGCCGGCTTCTCTCTGTATGCGTTTTATACTTCCTGTTAGTGACGTCACCCCGCCGGTGACAGCCATTTTGACTGATTATACTCATTATTCAGAGCATGGACAACGCAGTCACATTCCCAAAGTGTTCCGACGCAGATTGAGTTCCTGAAAGGGAAATATTATAGCATTTATAAGCATTATAACATTGATCTTGCGTTTCTGGTAAATGGATTTACTTTAAGTCCTTTGACTTTATTTCTAGGATATGTAATAGCCCCTGATAATTACAACAGACATAGGAATGTACGGTAGTTAAAATACACTGTATATTAAATTTAAAAAAGGTAATATACTAAATAAATTATTATGCAAAAAGCAAAAGGTTAAAGGGCATTGTCATGCCTTATGCGCAATGCATGTAAAATAAATATAGGAGTAATGGTGTACTTGTCCTTTAACAGTGCAGAGGGAGCAGGACAATACCAAAGAACTGAGGATCGTGCTGGTGGGAAAGACTGGAGTTGGGAAGAGTGCTGTAGGAAACACTATCCTGGGAATAAAAGCATTCATATCTGATTTGTCTAGCTCATCTTTGACCTCAGACTGTAAAAAGGTTAAAGGGGAAAAAAATGGCAGAAAGATTGCTGTAATAGATACTCCAGGGCTTTTTGACACCGATATTCCAAATGAGACAATTGTAGAAAGGATCAAAACATGCATAATTCTGTGTGCACCGGGACCTCATGTGTTTTTGGCAGTTTTCCAGCTCGGAAGAGTTACACCAGAAGAGAAAGAGACAATGGAGACAATCAAGGAACTCTTTGGTGAAGCCTCCTCACAGTACATTATGGTGCTCTTCACACATGGAGACAGGCTGGCAAAAAGCAAAAAGACAATTCATGAATATGTTAGAGAAAATCCTCAGCTGATGAATTTTATCCAAACCACTAGTGGACGATATTATGTATTTAACAATGAAGTCAATGAACCTATGCAGGTTAGTATGCTGCTTGAACAGTTAGAACAGCTGATTACAAAAAATGGTGGAAGTCACTACACAAATGAAATGCTGCAAATGGCTGAAAGAGCAATTCAAGAGGAACAGTTAAGAATACAAAGAGAAACTCAAATGAATGCTGAGCAGGCAAGGAAGCAAGCAGAAAGTAGCATTAAGAACATGAAAAACAATATTGGTGTTGGGGTAGCTACTGCAGTTGTAGGTCTTACTGCTGCTGCAGCACTCCGAGGATATTGCATGATACAATGATTTATTATTAATCAAATCTGAAATGAAGTAGACTTGACAAGGGTTTTTTTTGTTCCGAAAGGATATCTATGTGCAGGTTTTCAGTTTCTATAAATAAAGCATCATTTATAGTAAAACAAATGTTTTTTGAGGTTACGGTGGCTTCCGTTTTGATTGATTTAACCATTTAAATATCTAAAATGTTTAGATAAAATTATGGGTTACAATTTATAATAAATGCCATAAAAGATCTCAAACTTAGATATTGTCACTTTTTCACCTGCATACAGCCCTACACCAAACCACAATTAAAATGTAATAGACAATGATGTACAGTAATTTCTCTTTGTTATATTTGTTGTCAAACGCAATAAACCATTACATAAATTGAAACAATACAGTGTGTTTTTCCTTTTATGGATTGAACACAATTTCTGCAGTGCCAGTAGTTTGTAGTTAAAATTTATATGATGTGCCCTATTTAAAAAAAAAAAACATTTGAGTATTTAAAGGCCATTTTTTTTAGGAGCCAAGGAGCATCTGCGGCTGGTGCTGCTCGGGCTTCAGGGTGTGGGGAAGAGTACAGCAGGAAACACCATTCTGGGCAGTGAAGCGTTTCAGTCAGACATCAGCTCCAGTGCTCTGACACTGCAAACTGAATACAGGGAGGGTCTGGTATGTGGGAGACGTGTGTCGGTGGTGGACACTCCAGGTCTCTTTAACAGCAGACTCTCTGATACAGAGATGAAGCAGGAGATGGACAAAGCTGTGACTCTCTGCCATCCAGGACCCCATGCCTTTCTCATCATTATTCAGCTGGGACGCTTCACAGAGCAAGAGAGGAAAGTGATGGATGAGCTGGTTAAAATGTGGGGCTCAAATATGAATCCCTACTGCATGGTGCTTTTTACTTATGGGGATAAACTGAAAAACAAAACAATAGATCAGTTTGTGAAAGAAGACAAGAACTTGTTGAAACTGATTGGGAAATGTTCAGGACAGTACCATGTGTTTAATAATGCTGAAACAGAAAATAAAGCTCAGGTCAGTGATTTAATGAAGAAAATAGACAATATGATCAAGAGAAGGAAAAAACAGCCATTTTATGTAAAGAGTGCAAAACATGTGCAATATCCATGGACAACAACAATCCTCTGCATTATGCTGCCAATTGTAGCATTATTAGCATATAAAATGATGTATGCCAAATGGCAAGTACCAGCAGAGTCACTATCACAGTTAGCCTCAGTAGAGAATGTTATCCCAGCAGAGCCACTATTACAATCATTGTCAGAAGAGAAAGTTGTCCTTAAAAAGGTCACAGAGTCAATTCCTGACCAACCTGAAGATATTTTGAACACAAATGCACAATTTTGGCAAATGTTACATGGATTGCATTTCAACTGGAAAGGCCTGATTCCTATAAGTATCGGGTTAGGGACAGGCTGGTGGATCCTTAGGAAATTATGTAAATAACCTCTGCAGTGTACTGACAAGGAATCTCAAAAAGATAAGAAGATAATCAGTACTTGATGGTGGGTCAAATATTATTACCCACATTTTCTTTTTATTAACTCTTTATTATAACCTCATTGATTTATATGTTGATTTATAAGCTTTGAAATGCTAGTATACTTTTAAATCTGTGTGTTCTGCTTTCGTTTCGATTGTTTACTGTAAGATGATTGAATTCTGTTGTTTATTTAATTTTTAGATGTCTATTCTATATTTGAATGTCTATTTCAAAACCAGTGGCATAAAATATGATTGTAATAAACCTTTAATGATTGTTGTACAAAGGATTCATATGAAAAAATAAAATATGTTCCACTTTAAAGTGTGTTTTTGTAATTGTTCATATCTCAAATTGTCAAAACCACAACATGCATGAAAAATTTACTTGCGTTATATTTCGTGTGAGCAATAACACTAGCGTCTCTTTTTTTTTTTTTTAAACAGTGCATGAGCAACACAAATCCCATGAAGATCTTCGGATTGTTCTTTTGGGAAAAACTGGTGTTGGGAAAAGTTCAGCTGGAAACAACATTCTGGCTGAAGAGGCCTTTAAATATGACATATCAGCAGCATCTGTGACCAAAGAATGCTGTAAGAACATCAAACAAGTAAATGGAAGGAAAATCGCAGTGATTGATACACCAGGGCTGTTTGATCTAAGTTTTACTCTAGAGGAGACGGTCAATAGGATTAAGTTCTGTATACCTCTCTCTGCTCCTGGCCCACATGTCTTCCTGTTTGTGGTTCACCCAAGTAGATTCACTCAGGAAGACAAGAAGACAGTGGAGATCTTTCTGAATATATTTGGGGAAGATGCCATCAAGCACACCATAATCCTGTTCACATATGGAGACAAACTTGGTAAAAGAAACATGAAAGAGTTTGTTAGTCAAAACTCAGATCTCGCAGAATTCTTCAGAATGTGTGGCCAGAGATACCAGATTTTTAATGAGATGAGGGATCAAACACAAGTGGTTCAACTACTAGAAACAATTGACAACATGGTGTCAGAAAATGGAGGAAAATATTATACCAATGAAATGCTGCTGAAAGCAGAACAAGCGATTGAAGAAGAGAAACAGCGAATTCTAAAAGAAAATGAAGAGCAGAGATGTAGGCAGTTTGAGGCTCTGAAGCTGGAAGCTCTGTCTGAAGCATATATTGAGCTCCAGGAGAAGCAGGAGAGACAAGCCAGGGAGCAGGCAGAAAAGAGTAATAAATATATTGCCATAATCACACAGGTTCTCTGGACACTTCTTGAGAATTTCATTACAAAGAGATTAGACAATGCAAAAATATTTTAATCTCCATTCATATGTGTAACTATTTAGTAGGGCTGTTACATTATTTCTGTTTTGCTAACTTTATTATCATTATCAAAACTATGAATATTAATGCTTAATATTAATCTACGTTTACATTTGCAGCATTTGGCTTAATATGGACATTTATACATATGTATTTTCTCTCTCTCTCTCTCTCTCTCTCTCACACACTCTCCCTCTCTCTAACCAAAATAATGTCATTGAATAATCTCTGTAGCTGTATGTAAATAAAAAGTAGAAGAATTAAACAAGAATGTTAATTAAAATGCTTCATTTGAATGCCGTGGTTTTAATATACCTTTCAAGGTATATGAAACACAGATCACATAAGGGTGAGTTTTGTGTCATATAAAGTAATGGAAAGATCGGATCATTTTAGTGACTTGGTCCTATTCTTCAAAATGAATTAATACCTTTTTGAGTCATTTAGTTCATTTCGTCTTTTTGATCAGAAATAATATAAAATGTTGCATTTTCATTAAGCAAATCCCCCAACACTTGTACATACATGTACTTTAACTATAGTTCCAATAATTTATATGTGTATATATAACTGCATAGCATATATGGGAGTCATGTGATAAAAGAACGAACGACTTAAACCAGAGTACTCATGAGATGGCCTACTCAATTCTCTATCCTGTGTAATGCACAGCATAGCATCAGTGGGAGTCACATGATAAAAGAATGAACAACTTGGACAAAAAGAGTCCAATTCTGTTTCCTGTACATAACCTACAAAGATTTTGTGATGCTTTGAACAAATCACTTTTTGAGACCACTCGTTCTTTTGAGTCACATTGAAGACTCGTTCAAAATTAATGAA
This sequence comes from Silurus glanis, assembly GCA_014706435.1. Taxonomy (NCBI): domain Eukaryota; kingdom Metazoa; phylum Chordata; class Actinopteri; order Siluriformes; family Siluridae; genus Silurus; species Silurus glanis. The sequence goes on along the minus strand of JAAIIK010000018.1, from coordinate 7,166,669 downwards.
TCACTCATGTACAACCCATCACTAGCCATAAACCATAATAATCTTCTAGATATTACAGTTTGCCATAATTCTCTGTGGCCATTAATCATGTGGGTCTGTGACTTTAGCAAAAGAAATGCTATAATAAAATGTAGTGGTTACTAAATGGTAATAAAATACCTGATTAACATAGTTTTCATACTAGACTTTTGAGATTATGTCAATGTCCTGAACACTATTCGGAAAGAAACAGACATGCACTGGCTTTTCAGATCCCAGAACAGGTTGTAACACAGCAATTAAGCATGTTTTTAAAACGATTTTATGATGTGTTTTAAGAATATACAGGTGTGAAATATACAAATACATTAAATGTATCAACACATTCCTTTTTTATCCATTATAAAAATTAGCACACAGTATGTTTGTTTCATATCATCAAAAATTGTTAACTGAAAGTAAAAGCACAAAGATCATTGATCATGTTAAATGTAAGTAAATGGAATCGTCAGTCAATCTTGATTCTTGAAGAAAAGTAATAACTAAAATAAAAAGTAAATATGTGAATTGTCAGTCAATAGGGTCTAACAGTGGTAAAACATCAAGAAAAGTGGTCCAAATAGTCAAACTTTGTGGGTTTTTGCCTACTAGATTACAATATTTTTTTCAGGAATACTATAGGACACTAGCTCATGAATCCATAGTCCCTCTGGGAGGATTTCCTATTTACAGTTTTTAAGTGTAGTTTTTTTTTTTTTTTGTTTGTTTTTTTGCGCTGCAGTTCCTGCAATCAAATTAAAATACTTTTCATGATAAGTCCGGTGAAGTGAGCTAACATCACCAATTATCCAAACTTTAGAATCAAAATCAATATGATTACTAGATATTTCAGAAATTATTGCTATTACATGCTTTCAAAAAGCTTTTAAGAGACATTTTACATCTTTGACACATAGCCGGGAAGTTTAGTGGATACAGTACAGTTTGTAAATTTTTTGAAGATTACCCCAATCACTATCATCATAAAAACATTCCAAATCCAATTCTCATTTTTCTTTCATTGGAGATTTATGGTAGGCTGGGGGATTTTTAATAAGAATGCTGTATATGGAAGATGTTAGGACTTTTGCAGAAGTATATCTAGTATGAAGCTTTTAATTCTTAGAGGGTACTTCTCAGATCATTTGGGAATGATCCAATTGATTGACTTCTAATCCAATCTCTTCTTTGTAAGTACTTAAAATAGTTATGCTTAGGCAAGCCAAATAATTCGGATAATTGAAGGAAGCTAGCAAATACGTCATTAACATAAAGGTCACCGGCCGTTTTTGATTCCTTTGATAATCCAGCTTTGTAGAATTCTGTCAGCAATAGGATTTTAGGATTTTGGAATTACTATCAAGAGGTGTGTTTACAAGTAACAATGTGTTTAAGCAGTAGGGTGGGGTGGTAGAACTTGGGCAGGTTGAACACAAGTTGTGCAGCTGTATTTTGGACGAATATCATTCAGAGGTAGACCTGCCAGCAGAGAGTTGCAGTAGCCCAGTCTCGAAATGACAAGAGCCTTGGAGTCTTATTCATTTAGACGTTGTAGAGAAGGAACCAACAAGAACAAGTCACATTAGCAACATGTGAGGAGAAGGACAGTCGATTGTCCATAGTTACCCCAAGGTTGCGAGCAGTTGCTAAAGGGCGAGCAGAGAGTTATGAAGAGTTATTTTGAGATCCTGACCTGGAGATGAATCACCTGGGATGACCAGCAGTTCGGTTTTGCTGGGATTGAGTTTTTGTTGATGAGCATGAAGATATGTCTGCCAAGCATGCTGAGATCCAAGAGGAAGCTGTGGTATCTGAGGGAGTAAAGGAGAAGATGAGTTGAGTGTCATCAGCATAGCAGTGGCAAGAAAACCCATGTGAGGATATGACTTCACCGAGAGTGGGTATAGAGGGAGAAAAGGGGGGGACCAAGTACTGAGCCTTGTGCAACACCAGTGGAGAGTCTGCGTGGGCCAGATGTGGGCCCCCTCCATGTTACCTGGTATGAGCAATCTTCTGGGTAGGAAACAAACCATTCCCATGCTGCTCCACAGATAATGAGTCTCCTGAGTGTAGACAAGAGAGTATTATGGTTGACTGTGTCGAATGCTGTTGAAAGGTCTAGGAAGATAAGTACAGATGACAGCTTGGCGAAACGAGCAGCATGTAGTTTCTCAGTGGCAGCCAAAAGGGCCGTCTCTCTAGAATGTGACACTTTGAAGCCAGATTGGTTTGGATCATGTTCTGTGAGAGATAAACAGACAGTTGGTTAAAAACAGTGCATTTCAGAGTTTTAGAAAGAAAGGAGAGAAGTGATACCAGTCTGTAATTGTTGATGTCCGATGGATCCAGAGCAGGTTTCTTCTGACATGGCCAGATGCTAAGGACCTGTTGATGATCATGGAGAACAATGGCAGGAGGTCTTGTAATATAGTCTGAACTGTAGTTCAGAATCCAGAAGGCAGTTGGTGGGATTGCAAGATTGAATGACTTGCAGTATCTCTTCTTCTGCTATAGTTGAGAAATTTGACAGTGACGGAGTAGGGGATTCCTGGCTGTGTAGTGTAGGCATTGTTGGGGATGAATCAAAGATCTGGAATCAATTTTCTTATCCTAAAAGGAGGCAAAGTCTTCATCAGTCAGGGAGGATGAAGCATGCGGGTCAGGGGTTTGAGTAGTGAAGTTGTTGTGGAGCTTAGGAGGATCTTGTGCAGAGGCCTCAAGCTTTTCCTTGTAGGAGGCAGTTTTTGCAGAAGTCACATCCGAAGAAAATTTGGTCAGAAGTTCAAGGTAAGATGCAAGGTCTGTGTCCAGTTGCGATTTTTAAAACTTCTGAAATTTGGGAGATTCAGCTGACCTTTAGCATATGGGGCCGAATGTGTAACTAGATTAACCCTTGAGGTTTTCTTATAAAATATTAATTCAGATATAACTGTATTGAGGTCCTTGAAATAATACTTAGAAACATTGAAAGGGATAAAATGAAATAAGTAAACACTGGATTGATTCTACCATTTAATGACAGGCAAGTCCATTCTCTGCTGAAGATCCATTTTATTTTTGTTAAATGGTTCCATGCAGTTCTTTTGATATACTTGAAAAATAATGATCTCTCTCTCTCAATATCTCTCTCTCTCTCTCTCTCTCTCTCTCTCTCTCTCTCTCTCTCTC
>JAAIIK010000018.1:7118146-7145668 GCA_014706435.1 Silurus glanis | reverse complement strand
TGTGTGTGTGTGTGTGTGTGTGTGTGTGTGTGTGTGTGTGTGTGTGTTGGTGTTAGACCTGAGGATGTTAGGATGACAGAGGCGATTCATTAGCTGCACTTCTCTCAGCATGTTGGCTTTGTTGCTAGCCAGCGTGTTCATCTTCAGAGCCATCACCTGCCCTGTGATCCTGTGCTGGACCTGCGTCACACACAGCAGAAATTTGGCTTTATGGTATCACAAATGGAACCGCTATACTACGCTGCAATATAAACAATTCAGTCATTTTAAATCAAGTCAAACCAGAGAAATCCTTGTCATGATCATGTTCACGTACATGTTCAGAGTGGAATGAAACGTCAAGGCTTCAAAATACCGGTACTATAGCTAAGAAGAAAATACAGGACCTATAAATCATCAACAACTATAATATCAAAAACAGTAGAAAAACATACAGTGATATTGATTAAAAATGGCAAATAAAAAAAATACTTTTTTAAGGATAAGGAGGAACTATTGGATTCCATTGGCTATATTCTTAAAGCAAAAAAATTACAATAAATATATTTAAGGAAATACCTAAAAAAAAAAAAAAAAAAAAACATGTAGATGATCTGGTAGCTCAGCTGAAACTACTGAATCTGAAACTGAGAGCCCACGGCAATGAAGCTCACTGGCATAGTACACATTATTGTGTGTATACACAAGGTACAACAGAACAGCATTTCTCAAGCGTGGTGCTGAAGTACCCTATATTTTTTTGTTTTCAATTTCTTCCATTTCTCCAATTAATTCAACCTATTAGCCAGGTCCTGAGTCTAAACTTGGCCAAAATACGTGTTTTATACACACATGCATACGGCAGGAATGACAAATCAAGAAACTTAGAAAATCCAGAGCATAAACCAAACACAAATAAGACAGAAACATCTCTGAAAAACTGAGTATTATCTACTGGTGTATACTTTGATATCATTGACTGTTACAGATATAATACAGATGTGCTGCTTGGCAGAAAATCTAATCTCCGTAGCTGATATTGCTGCAGGGTGAAAACTAATGGGCCCTTTGAGTGTGTGTGTGTGTGTGTGTGTGTGTGTGTGTGTGTGTGTGTGTGTGCTCCATATTATAAATAAAATCTGTTTGCTGCAGATTGTGCTACAATATGCTGGCCAGAGTGATGAGGAAAGCATGCATTAGTCTAATGTTTATATATGTTACATGTTGTGGTTTGATCCATATGGAGAACAGAAATGAGGAAAAGAATGGGCACTATGAATTTAACAAATAAACATTAGGATCTCCTAATATACAAAAAAATAAATAAAACATAGCTGTTGCATTTTAAGTAATAATATTATCCATCAGCCATTGCATCCTACCAGCTCTTGTCACATGACCTGTTTAATGTCTTCTGCTAATGAGCACCACTGTCTAAGTCTCACCTCATACCTCACAGTTTGTCAAACTTGTCTCTTTTTTCTTTCATTAAGGCTTAATTTGTATTGTAATTGTACATAAATATAGCTGATTCACTTACTCTACATGTTATTTATGTGTCTGAACTATGGAGCGCTTCAGTTAAAAAAATTCCTCATTTAAAAAACACATTCAATACTTAATGATACTGTGCCATCTTTACCCTAAATGGATAAAAAAATTGTATCATTTGTTAATGACTGTAATAATTTTAAATAGTAGTGATGCACCATTCATGATTTTTCATAGACAATTCCGATACCGATTTCTTATAAGCAAACTGGCTGATTCCGATACCGATTTCCGTTTTCTTTTGTTTTATCAAGCAACAAACAGGAAAGAATAAAAGACTACATTAAAGATGGGGTTTTTTTTGGTATTTAACAGGCCAAACTGGGTATTGGCTATTGAAAACAATAACTGTAACTATTACTTAAACAAAATAAAATCAAAGTAGGCTATATAAATAAATAATTCCAAAATATTAATTTAAATAACGTTTAGTGCAATGAGTAAAACAAAGACGCTACAGCAGGTGCTTTTTAAATCAAATGAAGTAAATGTAATTTTAAGGTAAAAAAAGAATAATCATATAGCCTACAGAACTGATTTCTTCTGGCATTTCAAAAGTACATGCCGGTACTTCTTAAAAAACGAGAAGCATTTCGGCTTTGTCATAAGTTAGTCTGTTTCGTTTCTCATCCAACACGTGAAAAGCTGAGCTAATCAAACATTCAACGTCTACGCTTGTGCAGGGTGCGGGCATGTACGGTCGCGCAACTTCAGTGAGCGCCAGAAAAAGACTTGTATTTGTGCGAAATACTTCTACTTCTTAAATACTTATTTCTAAATACTTCCACACATATGAATGTTGCCTACAGATGTAGTCTGTGCATACGGGCGCACTTCCGGAAAAATCAGCATTAAAAAAGACAAAAAAAAAACGTTGCATCCCTAGTAAATGGCAAATTTGTGGTATAGGAGTAGTACAAGACTACTCCTATACGCTGTTATTGGAGAAACAATCATCTCTGCGGTCGTAAAGGTAACTTTGAGCCCGGCCACCTCATACCACAACTTCATTGATTATCTTCCTTTAACAGCACAAGTATCCAAGTATTATATTCCTCAACATAACAGCTTTACTTTACACAATAAAACGAAATACATGTAGGCAACATCAAAACAAATCCTTGCTCATACACTCAATATTGTGCACCTATAAGACCAAGATTAGTGTAATTAAAAAGCATAGATATATACAATTGTGTTCACACTCCAGGAAGGGACAGTCTTCTTCTTTTTCTTCTTCTTCTTCTTCTTCTTCTTCTTCTGGCTGCTCCCATTAGGGGTCGCCACGGCGGATCATCCGTCTCTGTACAACTCTGTCCTCTACATCTGCCTCTTTCAAAACTACCTGCATGCGTTCCTTCACCACATCCATAAACCTTCTTCTTGGCCTTCCTCTTTTCCTCCTTCCTGGTAGCTCCATCTTCAGCATTCTCCTACCGATATACCCCATGTACCTTCTCTGCACATGTCTAAACCAACTCAATCTCGCCTCCCTCACTTTGTTCCCAAAACGTCCTACATGCACCGTTCCTTCTTCTCCACCCACTCCACCCTGCCTGCACTCTTTTCTCCACCTCTATACACACTCTCCATTACTTTGCACTGTTGACCCCAGGTACTAAAAACTCCTCCACCTCTTCTCCCTGCAACCGCACCACTCCACTGCCCTCATTCTCATTCACACACATGTACTCTGTCTTACTCCTACTGACTTTCATTCCCCTTCTCTCCAGCGCATACCTCCACCTCTCCAGGCTCTTCTCAACCCGCTCCCCACAAATCACACTATCATCCGCAAACATCATAGTCCACTGAGTCTGACCTCGTCCGTCAACCTACAAACTGCAAACAGGAAAGGGCTCAGAGCCAATCCTTGATGCAGTCCCACCTCCACCTTGAACCAGTTTGTCATTCCTACTGCAACTCCAGGAAAGGACAGTAGAGCGTTTAAATGAGAAGAGCACTACACACAGATATGCTGAATAGGTTTTTAGGTTTCTGCTTCACTTTGTTGCTGATTTGCATGTTCAGGAGTTACTTCAAAAGTCATGCTTTACAAAGAATGAGCGACAGAGACTGTGCCAAAAAAACAAGAGAAGCATTACTGGCTGCTCAGCACTAATAGGATTTGTGGATATCCCTTCACCCCACCTGGCCTGCCCTCACAATGAGAATCTTTCACAAGCTACCAATATCATACATATATACTAAAGATGGTAAGAACAGTGAAGCATGTTTATAACACCCTGCATGTTACATATACTGTATATAATTATTAGTAGATGCGCTATACTACTATTTAGAAAGTAGAATTTAGAAAGTAGTATTTAGTATTAAGTATTATTTATATAAACTTGATTTAGAAAGTGACCAATAATTTTTGACCACTATTTTATATGTTGATTGATTTCTCTTCGCTAAACTGTTTCTCAAGCTACATGAATATGGTGTCTCACAACACTATGGAGACCGAAAGTCACATAGAATACAGATTAACATGGCAGAGGTAGAGCTGCATCTTTCTGAAGACAGAAGAGGAAAAGAACATCTGGCTTTATTTAATCTTTGTTAAACTTTGCGTTCAGAGTCAATTTGATTTGTTGTCTGTCTGAACCAAAGAATTAAAAGCAAAATCTATGTACTGTAATGAATTGCATCATATTTTTCTATTTCATCGTATTGCATTGTGTTGAATCAAATCGAAATCGGATCACATTGTATCGTAATAGGGGTAGATCGCATTGAATCAGTAGTTGCTTCATCACTCAGTAGATGCACATCACTAATATATACATATAAAGCCCAATGAGCTCTTGCTCTCATTAACCACACACACTTCTGTCTTTCAAAGGAGACAAGGTGTCCATCTGCACTAACAAAAAATGTCTGTACAGTACTGTACAGTGCTGCAGTGTCACTGTGTGCATAGTCTCACCGTCTTGTTTTTTTTTTTTTTTGCCTAAATGTCACACACATGCACTTTATTTCATGCATCAATTTTGTGTAGTGCTGTGTTTTGTGTTACTTTTTGTTCATTCATATTGTCTGATGTAGCACCTTGTTCTTGGGGAAACATTGTCCTCTACTGTATATGGTTGAAATGATAATAAAAGCCTACATGACTTGAGACTGACCTGAGACTGGGCTGCTATTTACCAGAAAATCATTTTGTAATCTACAGTTATCTTGTGTAAATGTGTACTATAAGCTTTCTCACCAGTATTTCCACATTAAGAAAGGAATTGAGTCTGTTAGAGATATTATACCATGCATACCATGAATGAAAGTATGCCCTACAATGTCGATTGAAAAACTGCTGTACATTCTAACCACCATGATAAACAGACCATATTGTCTACACATTTATAGTTTTAACTGTCAGATCAGATATGTATGATAATGCCCTATTTAAGGGTCAAATTGGGGAAAAAAGCTTTCAGCATTGTGTATCCATTTTCACAACAGAGCAGATCTATAATATCTACAGTATGATAAACTACTGTAAAAATAATTTTGGACTTATTGATGATGCATTTACTAAATATGTACACCAAAAGTATTTGGACTTTCCAGCCATATATGGTTCTTACCACAAAGTTAGAGACAATTTTATAGGATATCTTTGGATGCAGTAGCATTAAAGCGTACCCTCACTTGAACTAGGAGACCCAAACCTTTTACAAAATGACAATGCCACTGTGCATAAAGCTAGCTCGATGAAGATATGGTTTGGAATGCAAGATCTTGAGTGGCTCTCTATAGATCTCTGAACTCCATGAAGATTTGGTTTGGAATGGAAGATCTTGTGTGGCTCTCTATAGAGCTCTGAACAATCTTACTGAACATCTTTGGAATAAATTGGAACACTGCACTTCTCATTCATCACTACATCAGTACTTGACTTTAGTAACACCATGAACGAGCACAAGCGCCACAATCCATAAACATCTTTTTTTTTTTTTTATTTCACTGCATAGTAAGCAGCAAATAGAAAAATATACTCATTAAATAGTTTTTTTATTCAATTACAAAAAAATTATCCTAAATTAAGTTGCTTAATAACAGCAAGTCTGTTATTATTTTAAGTTAAAGTGTTTAATTTTTTTATACTTTTACATCTATTGAACATTGTAAAGCTGCTTTGTGATAATGTCTACTGTTTATAGAGATTCATAAAATACAATTAAATATGGTCAACTGTTAAAACACTTAATCAATGTTCATTTAACAAGTTTTATATTGGCCCAATTTCCAAACATCTATCTGTGTAGGCAAATCAGATTCATGACAGTCAGCACTTCTATGCAAAAACAAAACATAAACAGACCCCATAAATCCATTGCGCTGAAAGTGCAACATTAAACAGTGTAAATGTCAAATGCAAAATATCACACCCCAATTACACGTCTACCTCAGGCGCTGTAAAACGTGATTTAACACTCCTTTTTGCCCAACACATCAATGCAAAAAGAAAGACTTACAACCTTGATTAATATTCTGATCAATATTACTCCAGCATGAGAGCACAGACAAGATGAAAAGCCATATACATATGATGTTACACTGCATTTTAGACAATCTTACAAAGGCAATTCAGATCAATAAATTGGATTGTTCATATCCTTTCCATTTGGTAAAAAAAATACTGTAAATGAGCTGCAAAAAACTAGAGGAAGTGGTTGTAATGAACATATGCAAAATTTTAATGAAACATTCATACAAAAGTTTCTATATCGCGTCCTCTGACTAGAATTGTCTATATAATCATAATTTTATACATAAATCTTTATATCTCAAGCACAATAAAATGTATGCTCTTTAGTCCTGTGTCAGGAATGACTCAACACACCTTATATTAAGAGCAAACAAAGTAGGCGGCATGTAGTGTTTGTACACTGTTACAGTGGAGGTTTTCAAACAATGCAAAAGGAAGTGACGGGGAAAAAATTGTGTGTTTAAGGTTACCGATTCACACTGTTTAGGAGCTTTATAACATTTTCAAAGAAGGGAAAGAGGTGTGTTTATTATTACTGAAGAAACTGGGGTCGTATACCTTAAACGTTCAGGAATGCAGGGCGGTGCCTTTAGTTATTGGAATAACGTTTGAATGAGTTTAATTATTAGACATAGTGATATTATTTTTCTATTGCAGCAGCTGTGATCAAAGTTCTGGCTGCAATTCAAATTACAGGTTCATATGAATTTGCATTTGACATTATAATATGTATAGTATGTATATTATCATATGTACACTATATTGACACATTTATTGGAATGCTTCACTTTTAAAGCCATATGCTGTTATTTCCAAAACTGTACCAGACATTTGAAGGCACACAGGATGATTTTGAATGTGGTAGCCTTAAGTTTTCCCTACATTTGATCTAGAATACCCAAACCTTTTCCAGAATGACAACGCACCTGTGCACAAAGCCAGCTCTATGAAGATATAGTGTACATTGGTTGGAGTGGAATATCAAAAATGGCCTTATATAGAGCTCTGACCTCAATCCTTTTGAACACCTTTGGAATGAATTGAAACACTGACTGCTCCCCAAACCTCCTCGCCTACATGAGCACCTGGTTTTACTACCATCTTTGTGGCTGAATGAGCACAATTCTCTACAATTCACACTCCAAAATCTAGTAGAACATCTTCCCAGAAGAGTATAGGTTATTATAACAGGAAATGTGGATTACATGTGGAATAGCATGTTTAAAAAGCACATAAATCATATGGTCAGTTGTTCACAAACTTTTTTCCATATAGTATATAACCGATTCACCAGGACTTGTATGGCAGAAGCACTACAAAATCTAAACCTAGTGATAACCAAATTAAAAAACAAAAGAACATGGTGACGAGATGTTTAAACACCATTTATGGAAAGACTCTCTATTATTAGCACTTTGTACAACTCAAAATTTTCCATCATTTAAAAAAAACAATTATTATATATATTTTTTTTTTGTAATAGTACAAGATACCTTTATGTGTTGAAAAAGCGGTCAGGTTTGCGACCACTATTTATAACTACTATAACACAAGTAAATACAAACTGGTTTTATGGAAATTCCACAACATGGTGGAAATTGTTAAAAGCTAAATATATTTATAATAAACCAAACTTCTTTGTTGGGAAACTGGTGTTAGAGCAATAAAACACGTCAGGATGTGCTGTTTTTTGGAAAATAATCACCTTCTGGGCAGTAACAGTAACTAACAGCATGACCTGAAGTGTTTTAATTCTTTATATACAACAGCATTTACACAATTCATATGCCATTTGTTAACAAATACAAATGTCACAAAATTTATTAAAGACAATTAACCATTTAAAGTTACTTCATTTTTTTTGGTTTAAAAACATTTATAAAGAGTAATAATTAACAGTTTAAGCACATTAAAATTGCACACATGGTTCTCAGACATAGTAGTAAAATGATATTGATGGTCAGTCAGTATCAAGCAGTTTATAGTAAACATCTTTGGAAAAAACTCACCTTGAAAACTTCAGAGAAAAAACCAGAGCCAATCTTCTCACAGAAGAAATCGTCAATTCGTGCCAGGCTGGACACGGCGCTCCGCAGAGCCCGATATGATGAAGGACGCATGCGGTTTGGTCCATGGAGTCCATGCAGAGGTGGCTCCCAAATCTCTGTGCTTGTCTCATCCTGATCCATAATGATGGACGCAAATATAGGTTAAGATGAAGTCCTGTTGGACACTCGCCCCATGGCTCAATAAATATAAATAACCCTTTCGTTGAATCTGCGTCTTGGTTCTTTGGCTGATGTCCAAACAAATCTGTATTCCAGTCGATGAAAAAACTGCTGAGCCTAATTTTTACTAAGAACACATCAAAGGATTGTAGTTGGGATTTTTATATCCTTTGGTCTTGAGGCCTTAAGTGTGTGGGATTACCCTGAGATTTTTTTGCTTTGCGAAAGTGTGCACACTCTTAGGATGAGAACGATAATAAGTCTGGAATGATGTTCTCATTGGCTAAGAATAAGGGGAGAAACACTCCTGACACTCCTCTTCCTGGTCATGTCCTCGAAGAAAATGCACAGGAGCAGCTGAAAGGACAATAACAAAGGACAATTAATATATAATAATAATTATATCTTATAAAAAGATGACAATCTCTGTGGTAACTTATGTCATAATTTGCCTTAGAGCTAAATGAAGTGAATTTTTGGTTTAACTGGGTTATTTCTTTATCCGGTTAATACAATTTCCTCATGAATGTAAATAGAATTTACATTAGAGATAATTCAGTTACAGTTTAAGGCTGAATTCATTTGGGACTGTTGAGTTATGATAAATGGTTTACTGATGATGATAGAGGGATGGATAAATGGATGGATGGATGGATGGAAGGATGGATGAAAGGATGGATAAAAGGATGGATAAAAGGATGGATGTACTGCAAAATTTCAGTGCGAATATGTGTACCGTTTCACCCCTGAAAACTGAAAAGCACACAGATCAAACTGATAGCGAATATTTTATTTATTTATTTATTTATTTAATTTTTGTATATATCATTTAGCTTAAATTTAATTGCAATATGAGTTTGGCTTGAGACAACCTTATACACTTTATACAATTGTGAAACTCCACTATTAACCATATAAATAAGATATAATCATATTAAATGCAACCACCTGAACATATCACTGTTAGAGTTAATATATAATATAATACACTGTATGATATATTTCAATATTAATTCAATAAATAAGTATGAGTAATTTTATATATATATATATATATATATATATATATATATATATATAGTCTTTTTTGGTGTTCAAGACAGTTGCAAACGCTAAACAATCTGGCAACCCCTATATTAACCCTATCCACGAGACTGATAAATGCAACCACCTATACAATACCCAATTACACAGGATAAATTGGATTTTGAACACGGTAGGACAGGATGAATTCAGTGTACTTGAATATTGAAATTATTTACATCTTGAGTCTGTCTTTATTCATTTACAGCAGTGGTTTCAATCTGGCAACCATAGAAACCCTTAAAGCAAGCTTAAAATGCTGCAACCCGCTAATTTATGAGTGATAAATCCAACATCCATAATAATATCTCAGTTATTCGGAGAGTTTAATTGTAGTAACATGTGTGTGTGAAATACAGAGGGGGGTATTTACACCACATTCCTGCTGTGATCATTTAGGGGGATTATTATACAGAAGGATCCACTGCGGAGATCCATCAGCCTGAAATACATATTCTAGAAATCCTAAAATTACATAGATTTATCCTGTTTTAACATCTAAAGCAATATCAATTATATTCATATCCATGGAGAATTATTTCGTCCAAATCTTTTTCATCTATATACAGTAAAGGGTTCGGGTTTTAAAGCATTCATCTGTCAGCAATCTGCCGGTTACATCCTACTGAGTCCTGATAATAAATAGAGACCTAAACCGCTGCTTACCTTATTTTCCAACACTGTCGCTTGTGCTGATACACCTGGGGATGCAGGAAGTCGTAATTATCGTTAATCTTTCAACCTCGGTCGCGTTTTTCCGCTTCGGCCCGTCTTCGGATCAACGTCGGCTCGTCTTGACCACGACCAAATCGCTTTCTAATCCTGCGCTCTGATTGGTCCGGATTCGGGGCGCGCCTGAAAATGGGGCGGGATATACGGACGCCGGGGTGTGACGCATGCGCGGTCCGAGGCGGCATTGAGCGCCTGCTGATGTGAGCGTGAATCCAGAATAAATCCCTAAAGCACTGCGCACTGCAAAGATATACAGTATTATATACTTGTATTACTGTTCTGTCCTCACTAAACGTGTAACTTCTCTATCCAGCTAGACAGACAGTGAACAGGCGAGATGTTGATTCATGGCTTTTATTCTTCCAATAGCTTTCATGAATCTTTTCTCGTTTAACTTTAACATTAAAATTAAAATGGTAAAACTGTAAACAGACATAGAAAATACAGCAATTAGAATTGTAATCAAATCACATTCAAAGTGCATAGCCAACTGACTGCAACTGACTTTGCCCCTTGACTACAAAACCCAAGAAGACTTCTTGTCCCACACCGTGGCTGTCAGAAGTTTTGCGCAGCAATCGACGAGAACTCAGATCTGCAGAGAGGAAGTGGAAAAAATCACAACTCGATGTAGACCTCGCATCTTACCGCGCACTCCTGACCAAATTTTCTTTGGAGGTGACTTCTGCTAAAACTGCCTTCTACAAGGAAAAGCTTGAGGCCTCTGCACAAGATCCTCGTAAGCTTCACAACATCTTCTCTTCACTACTCAACCCCCCTGCTGCACCTGCTCCATCCTCTCTGACTGCTAATGACTTTGCCTCCTTCTATGATGAGAAGATTAAGAAAATCTGCCAGACCTTCACTTCCTCCCCAACAATGACTACACAACACAGCCGACAATCCACTACGTCTCTGTCAAGCTTCTCAACCTTAACAGAAGATGAGATACTGCAAGTCATCCAATCTTGCAATCCCACCACCTGTCCTCTGGATCCAATCCCTTCAACTATGCTTCAGACCATCACACAAGATCTCCTGCCCTTCATCTCCACAATCATCAATGGGTCATTAACATCTGGCTATGTACCAACTACCTTCAAGCAAGCAAGGGTCATTCCCATCTTGAAGAAACCTGCTCTGGATTCATCAGACATCAACAACTACAGACCGGTATCACTTCTCTCCTTTCTTTCTAAATCTCTGGAACGCACTGTTTTTAACCAACTGTCTGTCTATCTCTCACAGAACAACCTCCATGATCCTAACCAGTCTGGGTTCAAAGCGGCACATTCCACAGAGACGGCCCTTTTGGCTGTTTCTGAGAAACTGCATGCTGCTCGGTCAGCCAAGCTGTCATCTGTACTTATCTTCCTGGACCTTTCAGCAGCATTTGACACAGTCAACCACAAGACACTTTTGTCAACCCTCAAAAGCCTCGGTATCTGCGGAACAGCATGGGAATGGTTTGCTTCCTACCTGGAAGGTCGCTCATACCAGGTAACATGGAGGGGATCCACATCTGCCCTGTGCAGACTCACCACTGGTGTCCCACAAGGCTCGGTACTTGGTCCCCTCCTTTTCTCGCTCTATACCCACTCCATTGGTGAAGTTATATCCTCACATGGGTTTTCTTATCACTGCTATGCAGACGACACTCAACTAATCTTTTCTTTCCCTCCATCAGATACCACAGCTTCCGCTTGGATATCAGCATGCTTGACAGACATATCTTCATGGATGAGTGCTCACCAACTAAAACTCAACCCCAGCAAAACAGAACTGCTGGTCATCCCAGGTGATTCATCTCCAGGTCAAGATCTCCAAATAACACTTCATGACTCTCTGCTCTCCCCTTCAGCCACTGCTCGTAACCTTGGGGTAACTATGGACAATGAACTGTCCTTCTTCCCACATGTCGCTAATGTTGCTCGTTCTTGTCGATTTCTTCTCTATAACATCCGAAAGATTCGACCATTTCTCTCCATACAGGCTGCCCAGGTGCTTGTTCAGTCTCTTGTCATTTCAAGACTTGACTACTGCAACTCTCTGCTGGCAGGTCTTCCCCTGAACGCTATTCGTCCACTGCAAATTATCCAAAACGCAGCTGCACGACTTGTGTTCAATCAGCCCAAGTTCTCCCACACCACCCCACTGCTGCGCTCCCTTCACTGGCTTCCAGTAGCTGCACGTATCAGATTCAAAACACTGATGCTTGCCTACAAAGCCAAAAATGGACCAGCACCATCTTACCTCAGTGACCTCATCACATCTCGCACTGCACCACGCTGTCTGAGATCCTCCAGCACTGCTCGACTGGTACCACCTTCTCTCAGAATGAGAGGTAAGTACACTTCAAGGCTCTTCTCTGTTCTGGCACCGAGGTGGTGGAATAACCTTCCCCTAGATGTCCGTACAGCAGAGTCCCTGACTATCTTCAAGCGACGACTGAATATCTAGCTCTTCCTGAAATACTTAAATTAGCACTTTCCAAGTTTGTAGAATTCAAGGGTTATATTTATATTAAGTTTGTAATCTAGCATACCAGTGTAGATTTATTCATTACTAGAGACTCAAAGCACTTTTGTACGTCGCTCTGGATAAGGGCGTCTGCTAAATGCCGCAAATGTAAATGTAAATGTAACTGAGCAGTACCTACTACTGCCTAAAAGCATTCAAAAGAAACATTAAATCAACACATTAAACGTTACATTGTCATGTGCATTTGGAATTATATACTTAATTCTAGGTAATGGCTTGTAATCCACGCCAACGAAACCCATATTAGCCTAATAATTATTACCAAAAGGCATCTAGCATACGGCGCTACCTAAAGCTCACACTTTGCACTTTACATTTTGTTTTCAGCAACATTTGCATCGCTAGATTAATGAATTTACTGTCAAACATCTTTATCCTACTAAACGTCATATTTATATGACAAATAATAGCGACTTATAGCCTTATGCGGGTCACGACTTCACCGTATGAGCTGCTCTTCAGCCATGACACTTCCCAATTAACTCAACTCAACACGAGTCATACAGAAGTTACTGTACACAATCCTCGCCACAAGAGGGCATTTAAAGGTTAACATATAACCAGAATCACCTTTCTTTACAATTAAACTGAACCATTACATTCCCCGCCTGGTATAAATGCTTTTATACCACTATGTAATACTAATCAGTCTTTGTATCACTACTTTGGGGAAGCAGGAGAATAAGTTGAGTCACTGGGTGCAAGTAGACACGAGTGGGTCCTTGCTTTACAACTTTAACTTCCACTTTTCTGATCCTCTTGTCTTCGCTTGGGATGCTTTTAGTAATGAGTCCAATGGGCCATTCATTACGTTTAACTTGATCTTCTTTTAACAAGACTACGTCTCCTACTTGAATGTTACCTTTGTCATAAGTCCATTTCCTTCTTGGCTGAAGCACTGACAGATATTCTTGTCTCCAGCGCTTCCAAAAGGTATCTGCAAGACCTTGAACGTGTTGCCATTGCTTTTTATACGTCTTTTATGTCAAATTGTCCTTCAGGAGCGGAAACAACTCCTGCCTTTGGCGTGAGAAGCATAGACGGTGTCAAAATCGTTGGTGAGTCTGAATCAGTACTTATGGGAACCAATGGACGAGCATTCATGATTGCCATGACTTCAGCCATTAGTGTTGTGAGGACCTCATGGATAAGACGATCATTCCTGCCCATGATCCACCCATATGAGATGAGTGAGGCGTGTTGAATGTCCAACCTTCGTTGCTGAGGTAGTCTTGGATCTCAGGGTGATCTGTACTGATTTTTAGCTCCTTACAGGCTCTAATAAAGTTAGTGCCGCGGTCTGATCTGAGAACCTTGGAAGGGCCTCTAACTGCGAAAAACCTTCTCAGTGCATTAATAAAGCATGAGGTGGACATAGTTTTGATTACTTTTATATGAACTGCACGAGTCCCTAAGCAACTAAATAAAACTGCCCAGCGTTTGCTTTCTGCGGCCCCACCTCTAGTCTTGCGAGTGACTACACTCCAGGGCCCAAAAACATCTAAGCCGACCCTAGTGAACGGGGGCTCCATGGTGAGTCGATCTTCTGGGAGATTGGCCATTTTTTGTTCAACAGGTTTCCCTCTAAGCCTACGACAAGTGACACACTAATAGATTACAGTTGAGACTAGTTTCCTGCCTCCAATTATCCAAACACCAACAGATCGCAGCGCTCCCTCAGTGAGGTGACGACCTTGGTGAGCAACGCCTTGGTGATAATGTCTCACAAGCAGAGTTGACACATGATGTTTTTTAGGGAGTATAAGAGGGTGCTTTTCATCATACGGGAGGTCGGCTAGAGACGTCCGACCCCCCACCCTTAACAGTCCATCTGAGTCTATGAAAGGGTTTAGAGTCCACAAGGGGCTTGTTTTTGTGATACGTTCCCCTTTATGCAGTTTCTTAATGTCCTCTTTGAATGAATATTGTTGGACGCTTGAGATGACTGTAAGTTTAGCTTGAGTTTGAGGATATGTAGTGTTTTGATTTGAAGTTTTGGACTTGTTTCTAGCTAGAGTAATGAGTTTTGCCATACCTCGTATGAGATGTTTCCATGTTGAGAATCATTCGAACCGGTGTGATCTGAGGGGTTCGATGCTGGCTTTAGTTGCATAGACATTCACTTCTGGTCGAATCTCTGAATCATGCTCTGGTTCTATTAGCTCGAACTTGTTTGTATCTGCTGTAGATGAACACTGAGGCAGTTCCTTCGACAAGAATGGCGGTCCGGTGAACCAGTATGTTTGTGGCAGTAGAAGTGCTGCTATTGGGCGAGTAGCAATGTCTGCTGCGTTGTTTTCTGATGAGACATGATGCCATTGTGTTGGTACTGAAGATTTTCTGATTCTACAGACTCTGTTTGATACATAGACATAAAATCTTCTTGACGTGTTGTAGATGTAACCTAGTACAATCTTACTATCAGTGTAGTACTTTACAGCATGAAGCTCTAGGTCGATTTCTTGGCATATAAGCTCTGCCATTTCTGTAGCAAGGACAGCGGCGCATAGCTCCAGTCGTGGAATTGTGTGAGCTGGTTTTGGTGCCAGTTTGGCTTTCCCATGACAAATCCAGTGAGGTGCTGTCTCTGCTCATTGACAACTCGCAAGTAGGCAACAGCTGCAATTGCTGTGGATGTGGCGTCACTGAAGACAAACAGCTCTCTGTGTTGTGTTGAGGAAAGAGACAATGGTACATACGGTCTGGGAATGTGCAGGTGCTCTAACTCAAGAAGACCATCTCTCCATACAGACCATAGTCTTTCTTTGGCTGGCGATAGGGGGTCATCCCAGTCACATGATTCAGAGGTTAGTTCTCTTATGAGTGCTTTTCCCTGTACAGTTATAGGCGCAACAAAACATAAGGGGTCATACAAACTATTAACAGTGGATAGCATGGCTCTTTTAGTGAATGGTTTTTGTTCTTTAGAGACTTGAAATGTGAAAGTGTCCGATTCAAGACTCCAGCTAATGCCTAAGCTTCTTTACATAGGTAATGGGTCAGTGTCTAAGTCAAGGCTTTTGATGTCTTTTGCTAAGTCATTTGCTGGGAACGCCTCCATGACTTTGCTGCTGTTTGAGGCAATTTTGTGTAAACGCAGATTTGACTCCGCTAACATTTCCTGTGTTTTTTGCAGTAGATCGATTGCTTCAAATTCAGTTGGGAGTGATGTTAGACCGTCGTCCACGTAAAAGTTTCTGGTGACAAAATGCTCTGCATCCTTGCCATATTCCTTCACACTGGATTCAGCTGCCTTCCGGAGCCCGTAGATTGCAACAGAGGGAGACGGACGATTTCCAAAAACATGGACTTTCATGCGATACTCGATGATTTCCTTTGTGACATCATTGTCTCTGAACCAGAGAAATCGCAGGAAATTGCGATGATCTTCCCTTACTGTAAAACAGTAGAACATTTGTTCCACATCTGCTGTTATTGCGATGGGCTCTCTGCGGAATCTGATTAGCACCCCAAGCAAAGCGTTGTTGAGATCTGGGCCGCTTAAAAGGACGTCATTGAGTGCTACGCCCTCATGTTTAGCACTTGAGTCAAAAACCACACGGATTTGCTTGGGTTTCTGCGGGTGATACACCCTAAACATGGGGAGATACCAACACTCTTCATTCAGCTGTAAGGGGGGTGCGATTTCTGCTTGCTTGTTGTCTATGACTTTTGCATGAACTGTACAAAGTGCTCTTTCATCTCAGGTTTTTTGTCAAGACTCCGTTTTAGTGTGTTGAGTCTTTTTAAAGCCTGATCTCGATTATTTGGTAGACGTTGTCTGGGTGTGACAAAGGGAAGGGGTGCAACCCAGCTGTTGGTCTCATCCTGATACATTTCGTTCTGCATTATTGTGAGAAATTGCGCATCCTGTTGTGAGGGTGCTAACTTTTCATCATCCTCCCTTCCGATGAAGATAGTGTCCCCAAGATTGTCTGTTTGTATCGCCTGGTAAGTATCTATACAGATTTGAGTGTCTTTTAGATGCCTTACAGATTTTTCTTTTATTTGCAGGACATTGGTACATGGACTGAGGTACGATGGACGTCCGTTAAGCAATGTGTTTGTTTTGTACGTTGTGACTGACCTTGGTTTGTGTGTGCCATTAAAACAGACATCTCCCACAATAACCCAGCCGAGATCAAGGCGCTGGGCGAATGGTGCATTATGGGGACCACTGCACTGCTCTCTCACTTTGTGTAAACTCAGTATGTCTCTACCCAAGAGCAACAGGATTTGTGCATTTGAATCTATGGCATGTATCTTGTGCACGAGCGCCTTTAAGTATGGGTGGCATTGGGCGACTTCAGGCGAGGGGATCTCTGAGCGATCCTCTGGGACCATGTCACACTCCAGCATCGGAGGCATCGGCACCCTTATGTGACCATCTATAGACTCGACAATGAAGTCTTTATCCTTGCTCCCTCTAACTTCCATTATACCTGAATATGTTTTTAAGGTATACACCTCCGTGCCTCCTTTAACACTAAAGATGTTGAAAAAGTCAGTGCGGGCAAGAGACTGATTACTTTGTTCGTCCATAACAGCATACAGGTTTATTGCCTTGTCCCTCTGACCTGATGGATACACTTTGCATAGGCATATTTTAGCACAAAACCTTGCACCACGCTGTTTGCCACATACCTCGGTGCACATTGCTGTAGCGGAGACTGATGGTGTGCTAAGCTCAGGCTCCCCCGCTATGCTGTTTCACCTCTATCGGCGATGTGATGCTGTTAGGAAGGGGTGGGTCTGGATGTAACACTGTATTATGTCTTTCACTCCAACATTCTTTGCAGGTGACTTTTATCTGACAGTTTTTGGCTTGGTGTTTGGTTGATGCGCAACACTTGAAGCATATGTTTTTCTCTCTTCTAGGGACTTGCTGCGGAAAGTGCGACATCTCCTGAGGGGATGCGTTTTTTTATGCAAGGGACATTGTTTGTCTGGATCCTCGCTAACATCTGTTGTTACATTACTCTGTGCTATTTCTGTCTTTTTCACTGAAATCATAGGACGAGTACTGTTTTTAACAGGTCTGTCAAACTTGGACTGCGCTGCTGACAGAAAGGAGAAGCTAGGATCTTTTCTTATGCGTGCTTGCTCCCGTACAAAGTTAGAAAAGGTAGAAAATGGTGGAAATGTAGCGTTGTAATCTACCTTGTATTTGGATGCATGTGAGATCCATCTTTCTTGTAGGGAGTAAGGGAGCTTTTCCACTATGGGATTAACGCCACGAGCTGTATCCAGAAAGGCCAGTCCAGGTGAATAACCCTCTGCTTTAGCCAGTTGTAGTTCAAGCAAGAGATCTCCTAGCTCCTATAGTTTACTTGAGTCTCTAGCCGTAATCTAAGGGAAGTTTTCAACCTTTTTGAAAGAGTGAATGTTCAATTACCTCAGGTGCTCCATAGGTTTCTTCCAAGCGCTGCCAGATCATGTTAAGGGCTTCAGCAGCATCATTGATTTGAGCCACACTGATTCTTTTACCTTGTTAGTTTGACTTTGGTCCAAGCCATTTTGTAGATCTAATTCTTCTTTAGGGGACAGGGACAGGTCTTTAATGACATTCAGAAATGAGGATTTCCAGCTACGATAATTTTGTGGATCATCATCAAAGGTTTGCAAAGTGGCTGACACCAGTTCACGTTTCATTAAATATTTAGCCATATCATTTACCGTAGATGTCTGTTGAGGGTTTGGGGGCGTTGAGCTGAATGACTGGTGTTGATGATTGAGAACTGGATGTGACATGTTAGGATGTGGTGTTGACATGTATATAGATGGCCGTTGTTGTCTGTGCTGCGGGGTTTCATGCTTGATTACAGGAGTAATGTAGGGGGATGGTGATGGTTCTGCTCCTGTGTTATCATGTTGATAGAAGGGGTTCGTGATTGAGATTTGAGGCTGTGACGGCACTTGGTTGCTTTGCAAGAATACTTGACTATCAATGAAATTTTGAACCTTTTCCTTTCTACGGGGTTTTCGCACAGATGTTCTTTGCTGTAAGGCTGTTGTTCTTCAAACTGTGCGGCTGCTTCTAATATCTCTGCTTCTGCTTCTGCTGCAGCAGCGGCTGCTTCTTTCTTTATCTTTAAAATATGTAGCTAAGCCTGCATTTCAGCTTGTTGTTTCATTACCTCAGCTTCCTCTTTTGCATAGACCACCTGCGCTTGTACAGCCTCAGCTTTGGCACGCGCTTTGAGAGCTGCTACGCTTGCAGATGACCTGGTAGACCGCGTTGAAGAAGCAGAGCACCGGGATCTCGTTTCCAGTACCTCATCTTGTGCTTTCGGCATGTGGCTCCATGGCAGACGTTGGGGTTGCGGGTCCAATGGCTGCCACGTGATGATTTGATGACTGAAGTTAACAGCTTCTGAAAGGCGTTGTATGCTGATGAAAAAGGCTTTTTACTGTTCTGTCTTCACTAAACGTGTAACTTCTCTATCCAGCTAGACAGACAGTGAACAGGCGAGATGTTGATTCATGGCTTTTATTCTTCCAATAGCTTTCATGAATCTTTTCTCGTTTAACTTTAACATTAAAATTAAAATTGTAAAAATGTAAACAGACATAGAAAATACAGCAATTAGAATTGTAATCAAATCACATTCAAAGTGCATAGCCAACTGAGCAGTACCTACTACTGCCTAAAAGCATTCAAAAGAAACATTAAATCAACACATTAAACGTTACATTGTCATGTGCATTTGGAATTATATACTTAATTCTAGGTAATGGCTTGTAATCCACGCCAACAAAACCCATATTAGCCTAATAATTATTACCAAAAGGCAGCTAGCATACGGCGCTACCTAGAGCTCACACTTTGCACTTTACATTTTGTTTTCAGCAACATTTGCATCGCTAGATTAATGAATTTACTGTCAAACATCTTTATCCTACTAAACGTCATATTTATTTGACAAATAATAGCGACTTATAGCCTTATGCGGGTCACGACTTCACCGTACGAGCTGCTCTTCAGCCATGACACGTCCCAATTAACTCAACTCAACAGGAGTCATACAGAAGTTACTATTCACAATCCTCGCCACAAGAGGGCATTTAAAGGTCAACATATAACCAGAATCACCTTTCTTTACAATTAAACTGAACCATTACAATTACATACGTGCATACATTTGTTTAGGATGTTGGAAGCCCTTCAAGTTTTAGATTTTCCTTGTACACTATTTATTCCCATAATTTGATAATTGGCCTCTTCTGGCAGGATAATTACAAAAAAATAATCATTAATTACTGTGTTATATCTATATTCATTGTAGACGTGGATTAAAACACACTGAAGTCACAGTTCATGTCTTCCTGCAATAATGTGCCCAGCATTCAAATAAGCTCCAGCACACCCAATGCCACAAATGAAAGGTTTCAGTTTCAAAATCAATGTTGAACACATTATTATTTAACCTATTACATAATACAGGGGATTTTCCAAATGTTTCTATCCACCAAATCCTGAAATTATGAAATTGTTTATTGGACACACAAATATATAGTAGATCAGGGGTTATATCTGTGGCAGCAGGTGGCTGAACAAACCCACACATATCCCACATTGGCTCAGATTAGGTTACCTGTAGCCACATATTGGTACACCAAAACGAACCCTGTGTGTGACCACTACTGGTTATCCCTCATTTAGCAAATACATATTTTACCCACACTGGCCCAACATTTCCATTCTGTAAATAACCCCACACTTTAATATGCATACCCAAAAATGTGAGACTACAGTACTACAGGCTATGCCACATTTGGGAAATACCTATTTTACCCACAATGGCTCAGCACTTGTTTCCTGTAAGTGTCACACACTTCAGCATGCTTACACAAATCCCAAGTGGGACTTTTTTTTTTTATAGGTTTTTCTCCAGACACATAGACAAGAATATACATTTATATTTTTGGCATTTCACAGACACCCTTTAATCCAGAGTGACTTTTATTTATGTCATTTATACAGCATTTGATGGTTAAAACTGGTAAACATAATGCAGGATTGGTGTCTTAAGGTTTTATTCCTGTTTTTCGATGCCTTATAATGGTTTATTGACTTTCACTGTCACAACTCTGGCTGTCATTTGATGTTATATAGCATGGTTAACCCTCATTGAGTCAGTAATGAAAGCAATATTAAGTGTATATGTGATTTGATATAAATTTAAACATGATCTATGTTTATGTTATGTTTTGTTACTTGGTATGAATTGTTTTCTAAAGCAGTGAAATTCAGACATTTGTAAACAATCATCAAGGTTTTCGAAGCTACAAAAGGTGTATTCTTGAGGGTACCACATCAGCAACAACCGAAAAGGAGTGCACAATATAAGCAAAACAGGTTCAAAAAGTATTTATCATTCTGAAGAATTTATTCTTCAGTCTATATGGCAGTCAGGTGTTATTTCACTAACATCCACTTTACTAATACAGAAAAAGCCCAGCTATGTCCTGTGCTACTGGGGAAACCAATCGAGTGGTTGCAGGAAACAGGACTGCACCAGAAGAACCAAAATGAGCTCATTGTACCTCAATCTTTAATGTATTAAATGCTAAGTATAATGATGCTAATGTACATTAGTTCAGTCCTGCATGCAGACTTGAGTGTTTCTGACTCTTTCAATACTGCATTTCTGCCCTGTTTTACAAAGAAGCTCATTGTAATTCCATCACCTTCTGTGAAAACTGTCTAGAAGAAGAAACAGACAGGGAGCTTTAAACTCCAGTGCAAACATGATATGGTGAAATGTTGAGCTCTAATACATCTTAAATCCTTGAAATAACTCATTATTGTTTTCATGATTCCCGTTATATTTACCTTGAGGAAGCATGTGTCCGTAAGCAATTAGCTAAAAGATTTAGCTGAAAATGTTTGCGCTATCTTACTAACAATATACTTTTCTGTGTCACATGGACAAAAACAGGCTGGCTGTGAAAAAGGACAGGATCACAACATATTTAAGATTGAGAAGGTGGAGTTCTTTGGAGGTTTTACTGTTTTTCCAGCCAAAGGTAACATTTTAATGTTGATGTCCTAAATAGTCTGTAGGATCATTTTCATGTACATTTTAAATTTACATTCATCAGCAATTTGTTTCTCTAAAGCTGCTTTGAGACAATGTCCATTGTGAAAATCACTATTTAAAAAAATGGAATGGTATTGAATTGAATGTGCCTGTAGGTCATCTTTTTGTAAGAGGCAATGTCTGGTGTCTTTGTGAAGAACCACCGCTAATAATTGTTTCTCATGATACCCCAAAATTATGAGACTGACTTCCTTATTAACGTGCTGGAGGACAGTGTAAAGACCTGTTAGCATACTTGCTTTTTTTTTTCCAAAAATTATATGTCAAATTGCTTTACTGAATCTGGAATATCTATTCTTTATATAAATGCGTAAACACCCTGCAATCATGCAATTCTTATACTCCAGAAGAAATGTGCATTACTATTAGTTAATCGAATTCAGGTTAACTCTGTTGCTTCCTAATCAGAGATCAGAATTTATAAAGCTGATGTGAATTTACATCATTACTTCATGTTACTATCATAGATTTTTAGGGTGTGAGTAAAATCCATCTGGCAATGGGTGGAGACCCACCTTGATGAAAGCTGACATATACAGTATGTATGAGTTTTACTGTATTGTCTATTTAATTTTATCCGAGATCTATTTTAGAATACATTTAAAATTGTCTTAAAACCAACTTTTTGTGCATCAGCGTTCAGTGAGCCCTTGTCATGAATAAAACAAAACGGTCAATAATTATGCCTTTGCACTTATAATCAGGGTTTAAAGATTTTCTTTGTAAATTTTATTTACTGATGATAATCAAAGCAGAACCCTTCTCACAAAACAGAGAATAATGCATTAGCTTATTATGTATATGTCCGCTTTATTATACATTGCTGAAGCAAAGAGATGTCAGCTTTACTTTGTCTAACAATCTCGGAAAATCCTTCACCTGTTTCAAATACGAAACATGAAAAATTGAACTTTTTTCAGAATCAGACATGAATGAAACAATACATGAGACCAGTGAGGGTCAATTTGGGAAACTGTCTCAACCCATTAACCATTGGTGCAACATTTGTCCATTGCGTGTAGCTTAGATCAGCCCAGTATTGTTGGCTAATGTCACACTAATAAGAAAATCATAGATGGTCCAGAGTGGTCTGTACATATTGAACCAAAAACTGCCTGGTATTGGCAACCCAAACTGAGTCTCTGTGGATTTGCACATTGGTGAAAATGTTACCCTACAGAATGTACCTGATGTAGGCAGCCTATATTAGCCTATTCATGGTTTAAACATCAGTGTGACATAGATCTAACTTGGCTTACCCACACTGGCCCATACAGTAAATATTTATTTGGATACAAAATAGACCCTGGGAAAGAGGTGCCCAAGCCCTTTCCTAGGGCCAAAAATCAAACCTGACTGGGGACTAAAAATAAATGTTGCATTTATTGCATTAAGCAATTAATTATGGTTAAAAATATATTACAATTAATCTTGCCATGGCTCTTCTCATTTTCATTAAAATTTATAGAATAAATAAAAGAAAGAAAGAAAATTTTTCTTTGTATTATTAATTAATGCAGTTTTATTTCCAGAGTTCTAGTTCAGTGAAACATATACTGTAGTACAATCCAATGAGTAACAATCCAATTTATTGTACAATAAAGATCAAAGCCCACTACTAGTTTTTCAGTTACCTTTAATGTCAGGGGCCAAATAATATTTCCTTTCTTTAATGGGGGGGGCAGGTCGGTCTGTAACAAAAAATTACATGGGCCTGAGTGAGAACCAGTATTATTGTAGAGATTTTAAAATGTATTTATTATGCCTCCTAATGCTAGATTAGTTTATTATCTTGTTATTGTTAGGTTTGTCTCTAAGCTATCTGCAACACAGACAGTCTCATCCCACTCGTTCTTGTTCAGTTCTCCAATAAGGGACCGGGAATATCCGTCACACAGACACCAGGACGTGTATGAAAGAAATCCCCGGGGCCATATTGGAGAAACTGAACAAGAACAAGTGGGATGAGACTTTTGGAGGAGTAGTTAGCTTTAGAGACAGACCTAACAAATTGTGTCAGAAGTGGAAGATGTTTTGTCTTTCCTTTGGTTTGTGGTATTGCCCAGTATTTGAGCCTACAGTTATTAACTTTGTACCCTCCTGGTCTGCTGAAACGTTAACATGGGGGGGGGGGGGATCAGAGACTAAATATAAAGTCAAACTGACATTATAAAACCGTAGAAAGGACATTAATCATAATCACACGCACTCCGGTATTCATGGTAGTTCTCACTCTCTAGTGTTTTGTATTGTTTTAAGATTTATAATCATACGATTGAGTTCACCCAAATGAGAATGGGTTCCCTTTTTGAGTCTGTTTCCTCTAAACGTTTCTTCCTCATTCATCTAAGGGAGTTTTTCGTTGACTCAGTCACCCCAGGCTGCTAATCAGGGATAAATACACGTAATTCACTTTAATGATTAAGTTCTGTAAAGCTGCTTTGAGACAATGTCCATTGTAAAAAGCGCTATAGAAATTAACTTAAACTTAAATATCCTAAGCCTTATCCTGAGAAAATACAAAGGAAACAAATTTTTTATTCACAATTTTGCCACTTTCCCTTTTAGTTTTGAATGACCATGACTTGCACTTAATAGAGCTTGTCATCGGGGGAACACCTTGTAGTTTTGTCACTGATACAGAAGCTACTATGCATTGATACTGAAACACTGTACAGACAAATAAACGTTTAAGAGACTATAGCCTATTATAAAACATTCCTATCATAATGACATTTTTTCATATTTACTGCTATTAAAATCAAAACATTTACTTACTTATGAATATGCATATGGTTGGTGGGTGAATCTAACAAATAGTTAGTCTACGGTTATAACAGCACCCCATCTCACGTGTCAAAACAAACAGCACGTGGCATCAGCGATTCTCATAATGACAGCGGACTGGAATCCAAAAAGCCTATCGATATGGATTTTTGCCGATAGCCGATAGGTCTAGCGATCAACTATCTGTGCCTTGACCTCTGTTAATAACTAATTTCTGTTTGAAAGCCAAATGTTATTATCGAATAGGGATTTGATGAGTAAAACATTTATATTCAAAGGTAAACGTCTCTTCAAATCTGGTGGCTGAAGTGTCTTTAACGTTCATGCAACAAGAATACTGATCAATCCTTTTTTGTCTCTCGGTGCCACCCATAAACAGTCTGCTACAACAGCTCAGGACTGCAGTTTGCATGAGCAGTTCTGCACTTAAGCACCCATCACTGAACAATACACCTCAATAATAATGGAACTATAATGATTTGGATGCCACCCAAATGAGAATGGGTTATCTTTTGAGTCTGGTTCATCTTATGGTTTCTTCCCCATGCTATCTCAGGGAGCTTTTCGTTGCTGCTGTTGCCACTGGAGCCCACATTAAGGATAAAATTATGGGCACTAATATATAAATTAAAACGTTATAAGCGCTTTATCTCAGTTAAGCTGCTTTGGGACAATGCCCAATGCAGAGGTGGCAAAAATACACACATCCTTCACTCAAGTAGAAGTAGAGATACTAGTGTTTTTAAAGACTCTGGTAAGTTGAAGAACTGATTAAATTTTTTCACTCAAGTTAAAGTAAAGAAGTCTGGGCTTTAACATGTACTTAAGTAAAAATAACTATTACAACTACCTTTAGTGTCATGCTGGTAACTGGATTTTATCAGTATATATTAATATACTGATATAAAAGCATTTAAAATTGTGTTATCTAATGAATGTATCCAGGCTGAACAACCACCATATAGAACACAAGCAGAGAGAAGATAATGATGATCATGTGATCAGGAAAGTCTCTGTTCTCAGTCATGATTACATTACTGACTCCCTCTGTCTCATCCACGTTAACCCCAGACATCTTGTTGCCTTCTGACTGCTCGTTGTTTGCTTCGTAAACTAGTCTACGTCTGTGGTGTGTGAGAGCCAGGAAATGATACACCAGTGGCAGGTTGAAAAAGCCACACAATGACAGGTTGATGGGCTGAAAACGGTGCGCAATGAAAAGAAAAAACATTGATCATGTAACCGAATAGATTAAAACTAAAGAATCTGTTTTGAAATGTAAGAAGTAGAAAGTACAGATTTGTGTGAGTGAACGTTAAAAAAAATTGTCATACTGAAGTAAAGTATTGATACCAGAAAAATCTACTTAAGTACAGCAACGAAGTATTTGTACTTCATTACTTCCCATCTCTGATCCATTGTTTCCACTGATCTTTTCCACCAGGGGTCACCAACATGGTGCCGCAAGGACCACATGAGTAGCCTGTGAGCCTTTTCTAAAAAAAAAAAAAAAAGCTGTTTCCTACTTTGTTAAATCATTGTAGATAATTATTGTGAGAAATCATTAACATGATCAGTGTCTTCACATAGATGAATATCATTAATTATTAATAATAACATATAATAAAAGGTAAATTGAGCAAATTTGTTATTTCAGATCAAACTGAAAACTGTGTGTATTAAACTGGTAGCCCTTCACATTAATCAGTACCCAAGAAGTAGGTCTCAGTTTCTAAAAGGTTGGTGACCCCTGTTTTTCACTGTGTTCCAGCTGTAGTGGGTGAGATGTTGCGCAACACCTGCTGTGTACAGTAGTAACACAGTGCTGCATGATGGGGGCAGTGAAGGATCAGCATCCTGTCTGAATCTGAATGATCCAGCAGTAGGCTTCCTCCTGCTGTCCCGATCCGCTCGTCATGGCCTCGACACGGCTGGAGCGGTTCTGGAGTTGTTTGCTGCGTGTGATCGTTAAAGCGTTTTTGGCTTTTTTCCGGTTATTCGCACCTCAGCAGGGAGGAAGCAGAGACGCTCGCCGGCTTCCCCCCATCACCGAGCCGCTGCTGCGCGTTTCCGCCGTCCAGCTCGCGCTGAAGATCCGCCGCAAACAAGTGAGACACCGATTCACCTTTAACACCCTTCTTTATCCCGAGAACAACACACACACTGTCCACATCAAGCTTTCAGGCCCCAGCTCATTTATACACCTTTTTCACTGCAGTATGTATGTGTATGTGTACGTGTGTGTGTGTGTGTGTGTGTGTGTGTGACAGGTCTCTGTTTCAGGAAGAGATGCAAGGTGAACTGGTTCACGGAATTATGGGAAATGGAGTTTTCTTTCTTTCTTCTCTTTTAGTTTCTTTCTTCTCTTTTCGTCTCTTTCTTTCTTTCTTTCTTTCTTCTCGTTTAGTCTCTTTCTTTCTTTCTTTCTCCCTTTCTTCTCTTTTAGTCTCTTTCTGTCTTTCTTCTATTTTAGTCTCTTTCTTTCTTTCTTTCTTTCTTTCTTTCTTTCTTTCTTTCTTTCTTTCTTTCTTTCTCCCTTTCTTCCCTTTTAGTCTCTTTCTGTCTTTCTTTCTTTCTTTCTTTCTTTCTTTCTTTCTTTCTTTCTTCTATTTTAGTCTCTTTCTTTCTTTCTTTCTTTCTTTCTTTCTTTCGTTCTTTCTTTCTTCTCTTTTAGTCTTTCTTTCTTTCTTTTTTCTCTTTTAGCCTCTTTCTTTTTCTTTCTTTCTTTCTTTCTTTCTTTCTTTCTTTCTTTCTTTCTTCTCTTTCTTCTCTTTCTTTCTTTAATTTTCTTTCTTTCTTCTCTTTTAGTCTCTTTCTGTCTTTCTTTCTTTCTTCCTTCCTTTCTTCTCTTTTAGTCTCTTTCTGTCTTTCTTATATTTTAGTCTCTTTCTTTCTTTCTTTCTTTCTTTCTTTCTTTCTTTCTTTCTTTCTTTCTCCCTTTCTTCTCTTTTAGTCTCTTTCTTTCTTTCTTTCTTTCTTTCTTCTATTTTAGTCTCTTTCTTTCTTTCTTTCTTTCTTTCTT
>JAAIIK010000018.1:7087177-7112753 GCA_014706435.1 Silurus glanis | reverse complement strand
GGGGGGGGGGGGGGGGGGGGGGGGGGGGGGGGGGGGGGGGGGGGGTTCCATACAGATGTGTAGTTTTTCTGAAATTAGCACAGTAAGATGGAAGTGAAAAGTTTACTGACTATGTTCCACATATTAACTTCACTCTAGCATTTTCCTTTGTTCGAATTCTACAGTATGTGCCATTTTACAGGACCTTTTATTAGATTTTATTTGTACAGTTCTTCTAACAATGTGCATCGTCCCACAGCAGCTTTACAGAAATAAATAGATTACAAATATACATTTAACATCATAAATGATTCCCTATATGTTTATCCCTATGGGGCGAGCCAGTGGAGACAGTAGAAAGCAAAATCTCTGAGGGGTATGAGGAAAAATACTTGAGAGGAACTATGCTCAAAAGGGAACCCATCCTCATATGGGTGACCGCTGAGTTGCTGAAGTTTGTTAGTGACCTTGGAGGTAATCGAGTGGACATGAATACCAGCCTATGATCTTTTTAAAATTATAAAGCTGGAAATTAAGTTTTCTTGTGGTGTGTTCAGATAGTGTTCATACAGTGCTATGTTAGCATGAACCCCTGCTAGTTAGTTAACACACTAGCCAGTTTATTAAAAAAACTAGCCAAGAAAACAACTTGAAATCACTTGTTCAAGTTGGTTTCCACTGGCTTCTGATAGAGTAAGTATCCAGTTGTGAAGGTGATGACGACATGTTAAAAACCATTTTGTAACACAAGGAGGGTCTGCTGCTGCTTTTTCATGAGGTTTTGTGATCTACTCCCTCTCAACACTAACTGTTTTCGATATCCCCCAAACATAAAAATATGGTGGTTGTGTGGAGTTGAGCAACTGAGATGTTTCTCTTCCTCAGTGGAAAGGCTTACAAAAACTATAGAATTGATACCTTTCTATCAAGCTTGATATTTTTTTGTTGAAAACTAAAAACTTTTGTCTTAATTTTAGCTCCCTACAACTTTTGCTGAGTTGATGGGTGGAGGAGAAAAGAGGGTGTGGCCTCTGTGGGAGCTTTTCAAATGGTTTTTAGGACTGTCTCCTCACACCATGCCTGCTATAGGTACAATCTTATTTTTTTGTAAGAATGAAATGGATAGAGGTGTTACAGCTCTTCCTGTGAGCTCATTTTTGTTTCTGTTGCTCAGGTTTAGCCATGGTGGAGATGTTTCAGAGCTCACAGCCGTCTCAGTTCATCCTGCAGCAGAAAGAGACTTTGCAAAAGGAGCTGGAGGAGCTATTGGGTACTGATGGTGTGCTGTTGTATCCTTCACACCCGCAGCTGGCACCCAAACACCACCATCCTCTTTTTACCCCCTTCAATTTCTCTTACACAGGTCAGCGTTTACACTTCTTTGTGTTTCAGGAATGTGTGAATCACTTTTTATTTGATTCTCCATTACAGATTCAATGCATTATACAAAGCACTATTTTCATCTGGTATCAATTCCACCAGAATGATTTCAAGCGTGAGTTCAACAGGCTAAGGCGTGCCTTTTTCATTCATTCAGAGAAGAAGGCTTTAACCAGTTTCTGAAGTTGAAAAAAATGTAAAATTGAAGACCACCAAGTCAACTGTCATGACATTTACATTTACAGTATAATTTACATTTACGGCATTTGGCAGGTGCCCTTATCCAGAGCGATTACAAAGTGCTCTCCATAAATATAAAGAAATATATCCTAATACAGGTTCATTACGACACAGACTAAGAATACTATCCATCTAAAACTCTAAACCAGGGGTGTCCAATCCAAAGTGTCGGTGTGGGTGCAGGTTTTCATTCCAACCAAGCAAGTCCGCGCCAAATTCTACCTGTTTAAATCTAATGATTTTTATTTACAATCAGGTGTTGCCTTTGATTGGTTGGAATGAAAACCAGCACCCACACCGGCCCTTTGTGGAAAAGATTGGACACCCCTGATCTAAACCATCTAAAAACCAGAACTGTAAGTTTAAGACATCAAGTGAAAGTTGGTTCCATTACCTTGGTGCCAATACAGAGAAGAGTCTGGAAGCATGTCTTCCATGTACCCTGAGAGATGGTGGGACCAGTCAATACCACTGGGCTCCACCAGCCATTGGCATTTACCACAGAATACTTTAATTATACCTACAGGAAGTGACTGCATAATCCTCACACACATAAAGATATCACTAAAAAACATGTTGGGACACGTAAATAGGTCTAAACAGTTATCCTGGGTGCTAGCTCCATTCGTATTAATTGAAATTTTTTTATCCAAATGCCTCCTGCTCATGTTGACCCAATCACTGGAGCCTCGAAAGGGTAATAAAACAGTGGAGCAGTCTATAAAATGGTGACAGAAAAAATTGTGTAGAGAAATCAATGAGGATGTGTTAAAACTGTACTGAAACACAGGCATGTATATTAGGATATACAGATAAAGCCTGGCTTGATCTGATGTTTATTATTAGCTAACCAAAGGACCGGCATATAAAATAGTACATAAAGACGTTTTATTATTTTCTTTTGTTTAAATTCTTAATATCTTGATTTTATCTTACAAACATCTTTCTCTGTGCAGGGATCTTTAATATCCTCGGGCTGCCGGTGACACAGTGTCCTTTAGGACTTAGTGTGGAGGGTTTGCCCCTTGGACTGCAGCTTGTAGCAGGAAAGCTACAGGATCGTCTGTCTTTGGCCACTGCTCTGTACCTGGAGAAAGCATTTTGTGGATGGAGAGAGCCGGGTAACACAGAGCGCACCCCAAACAGCACCTCAAATAATGTCAGCAATGCCACATAAGTACTACACTGTCCATGCATCCATTAGTCACTTTAACTTCTTAAAGCTTGCCTTTACCTCATTATAACATGGGTAACATTATAAGTATAGATTGAGAGGAAGAAAGAAATAATGGAAGTATAGAAGTTATTCCACAGTTATTAGTGGGAAATGTTGGGATTTGAATTGCAGTTAAATTAGAATTAAGATAATAAATAGAAATAAATAGAAAGCAAGAAAGAAAGGAATGTTTTATTAAAACATGCCAACAGAAATCAATACATCATTTCGTTGTGATGAAAAAGAAAGAAAGAATATATCATTTTGTTGGTAAAGAAGGTTGGAAGGTCAGATGCAGGCTGCAAGAGGGAAGAACAGATATGTAGGACATTATTAAATTATGCAACAGAGATAAATGTCATTTAAATTATTACAAACCCAATTTTTTTTTAAAGTTGGGACGCTGTGAAATAATTAATAAAAAACGCATGCAATGACTTGCAAATCTCAAACCCAAATTTTATTCACAGTATAACATATAAAACGTATCAAATGTTTAAACTAAGGAAATATACCATTTTGAGGGATAAAAATTAAGTAGTTTTGAATTTGATGGCCACAACACAACTGAAGGCTGAACATTTTACAACTAATTATGTTAAATGGCAACAGATCAGTAACATGACTGGGTATAAAAAGTATATATTAATGAGCCTCTCAGAAGAGAAGATGAGCAGAGGTTCACCAATTTGCAAAATCGCGAAATATGGGTTTATAATTATTGCATTCTGTTTTAATTTACATGTTACACAAAGTCTCAACTTATATGTAATTGGGGATGTAAAGTAACCAAGACTATTGCTTACTTTCTGTGTGCGTCTTACATCTGCTTAATGCCGCAAATGTAAGACGCACAGAAAAAGTACGAAATATTCAGACATGCTACACAAATGAATGTGTAATTTTGTTGTGATTTTTTTTTTGTTAACAAAATAGTAACACAGATCCCTGTGAAGGCTTTGACAAAAAAAAAAAAATTAGAAGTATGAAGGAGAAGTAATATTTACAAACACTAAAATGTTTCTGTACAATAAACAGCTTTCAGACAGAAGAGTCACGTCTCGTTTTTGACCCATGTTTCAAGTATATAAGTACTGTATAAGTAAAGAGTATTTGTGGATATGGGTTGAACATGTGGTTTCTCTGTGTATTTTTGGTCATTGTCCAGTCATAGTACTTCAATTGGTATGAGAGAGTTTTTTTGTGCAGCTGTAAAGCAAGAAATGAACTCTGTGAAGTTTGCTGTGGGTGGGGTTTATTCAGTGATTATAATTCAGACTGTAGACATACTGTTCAATCTGGCAACCCTGCTACTGCTGCAAAGTTCACTCTGTGCAAGCTCTGCACATACCTTCGACTTTCTGAGCCTATATTTTAAATTCAGGGTAAGTGAAAAATGCTTGGATGCACATATTTTAAAAATTCTCTTATTTAAAATAATCTTGGTTAATATGTAATTATTGTTTCTGTAGTTTTTTCATTGTTTTCAAATTCTTATATTTTTAGATGTTACTTCGAATAGCATGACATGATCGGTCTTGTTCTAATTCTTGTGCTCTTCACAGAAACAGCCTACACACACATACATTGTATGCATTTAAATTTCCTCCCAGTTAAAATAAGAATCTGTTACTTTGTAAATATCAGTAAATGGCATTGAAATAGTGGCAATAATTTTGTGCCAAACCCACACCCACACCCTGTTCAAAGTGCAATGTTTAAAACAACATGCAATGCAGTGTTATCAGATTATCCAAATGGAGGAGATATTTAGCCTCAAGTCTTACAATTCAACAAACAAGACAATACCCTGAGAATATACACTGTATAGATAACTGGGGCTTATATTCCAGTGTGAAATGTTAGCTCGGAGCCATATTTCGTGTTACTTTTCAGGAATATTTGAATAGATTTGTTGTGTAACACTATTTTCTGTGTTAAACAGTTACAATGCAGAACAAATGTATAAACTTGATGGATTCATGAATGGGGCTGGCCAGAATGTGTTACTACAATTTCCAAAGAAGAACTTCGACATGACTTGCATTTTGTTTCACTTTATCTCTTTTCCTAGAGATTGGTGCAGTGTTTATTGCACCGCATTAAATCTGACCATAAGTTGAAAATGTATAATGACCCATAAGGTAAAGTCTGTCAACTTCAGGATGGAAAGAGTAACTTGTTAGGCACATCATACCACTACAGCACTGATTGCAGATTCCAATCAGTGAACAACTTACAATTATACAATTCCCCTTAAATGTGACTTACAGTTATAAAAATTAGCTCATATATTCAGCACGTGAGGATTGAGGGCCTTGCTCATGGGACCAGCATTGGTAGCTTGGCAGTTCTGGTATTTGAACTTGCACTCTTTTGCTCAGTGGTTCAAGATCTTAACCACTGAGCTACCATTTCCCTGATTATGCTTCAACAATGGTACATCTGGAAATGTTTTGTGTCTACCATAAAAATGATTTGAGGGAAATTGAGCCTTGCCATCAGCATGCAGATGTCATTTACCACTATGGTGATGCAGTTTGTAGTAGATTTGGTTAGTTAGTTACTAAATACTAGTTAGTTACTAAATACTAGTTAGTTAGTTACTAGTTAGTTAGCTAAATAATCTCTGTGAATTCTTAAACACATTGGTTTATGGTTTTGATGATGATATCTTGATGATGATAAGATTTACATGTATGTAATTTTAGCTTCAATCTTTGTTGTATCGTACACAGAAAACTGAAACTGAACCACTGCTTATTTGCACAGCCAACTCCCACACAATCCACCCCTTTTATAACATTATCAACATTAACCAAACAGAGTGACTATTACAAACATATCACACAATGCTAAAAGGACTATGATCTGTTAATCTATGATCTATTAATACCATAAAGCCTTGTGGAAAATTACTTATTGCAAGTAATATTACAGAAAAAAAGAAGCTAATTTAGTGCTTAGTGAATACTTAAAGTTTGATAATTTTACCATCTATATGTCAGTGCAGAGAACGGTCTTAAATAAAGGTTTACTTCATGTCTGGACAATTGCTCAAGTCCTGCAAGAGGATTGAAGAAATTTTTAGCAGAGCAAAGTTTGATGAGTGCCTGCAGGCAAGTGGGGACTGGCCAATTTTTGGCTCTGTAAACAAGCATTTATGTTTTAATCCTAACGTAAGCAGCTACAGGAAGCCAGTGAATAAAACATGGCAATTGGGTCTTGTGGGAGACTTGTGGGGGCATGAACAGCTGCATGCTAACTTCCCAGGTATATCCTGCCAAGAACAATTTGCAGGAGACCAACACAGACAAGACAAAATAACAAGATTCGCAAAAACAATGTAAGTGCACAGCCTCTCTGAGGAGGAAAGCATGGTTCCTCCTGATGTTAGAAAGCAGAAACATGCATGGCAAGTGTGATTAGTGACATAAGTGACTCTTTTGCACATTTAGTTTACATTTTTTGTTACTGTTCACTTTACGTCTCTTACACAACGCAGTGTGCAATATACAACAGGTTTACTGGCGGCGCTATTTTGTGTTTTGTGTATTTGTCTTGCACTGTCCTGTATTGTCTTTCACTGTCTTTTGTTGTCTTTGCACTGTTTCCACCAGGTTGCACATGATGCACTTACTAGTCCTTAGCCCTGTGTTTTCTGTTTTCTGTGATTGTTGTTGTATGTAGAACCAGGGTTCAGGAGGAACGTTGTTTTATTTCACTGTGTAATGCGCCAGCTATATATGGTTGAAATGACAATAAAAGCTTCTTGACTTGATTAGACTTGACTTGAAAAATGTTTGCTGCTTGTTCAGAACCACATTAAGATTTTTTGCATTGTCAGAGAGTATGATTCTACAATTATCTAGGGATGATAAGATCTTGAGATGGTATGCATCTCGGGGGATTTACAGCAGCTCAGATTTTGTTGTGATTCAGTTTGCTGGGCTAGCATCCATTGTGAGATGCCTGCCAGACCTGTCGAGATCTGAGAAGAAACATGAGTGTCTTAGGAAGAAAAGGAAAGAATGAGCAGTGTTTCAACACACAGCAGTGGTATGAAAACTATGTGGGGATTTGCCTTTCAGGTGATTGTGTACATAGGAAACAAATAAAGAAAGAAGTGTGAGCTATGAGCCTTGTGTGGAACCAGAAGAGTGTCTGCATAGAGCAAGTATACAAAAATCTTTTGGAGCCTCTCAAATGAAGAAGCAAACCACCACAATGCTACTGTAGGTCACTAATTTCAAGTCTTGTGTTTATGGACAGATGAACCTGATCTAAAAAACATTAAGATAAGTCAGGGTGTGTTGACAGACTGTCTGATCTACCTGCTCATGTAGCTGTTAATGAGAAGCTTCAAGTTTTGTTGTGCAACATGAGAGCCAGGTTATTTAGGATTCTGGGATCATCCTATGTGAGAAAGAAAGATAAACACGAGACAGTAGTTGCTAACATCTGAAGTGTCTAATGCAAGGGTCACCAACATGGTGCCCACAGGCACCAGGTAGCCTGCAGGTACCACGTGAGTCGCCCCGCGGCCCTTTTTCTAACAATAGCTGTTTCCTACCTTGTTAAATCATTGTTGATATTTAAAGTGAGAAATCATTAACATGATCAGTGTCTTCACATAGATGAATATCATTAATTAATAATAATAAAATATAATTAAAGATAAATTGAGCAATTTTTTTATTTCAGAAGTGTGTATCAAACTGGTAGCCCTTCACATTAATCGGTACCCAAGAAGTAGCTCTCAGTTTCAAAAAGGTTGGTGCAAATGCTGAAA
Source organism: Silurus glanis (assembly GCA_014706435.1). Lineage (NCBI taxonomy): Eukaryota > Metazoa > Chordata > Actinopteri > Siluriformes > Siluridae > Silurus > Silurus glanis. The sequence goes on along the minus strand of JAAIIK010000018.1, from coordinate 7,105,146 downwards.
ATGGTACACTATGATGTTGTATAAATCTTTATTAAAAAAAAAAAAAAACCCTGTCAATATTATATCATCACATTGTCCAGAATCTAGTCTAGGCTATTAATTATTTTATTTATAGCACAATTCTGGAAATAAATTGGATAGAACATTGGATAGAAATTGAAAAGTGAAAACCTTTGTAAAATAAATAAAGTGCTTCATATACAACATTGTAGCTTCGGTTTATTCTTGGTTATACAAAACCTTTAGGGGAAAAAACTCATCATATTCAGTTTTACTTCTAACTAATGTATCTCTCTATATTTATTTTCTTTCCAAACCAGGACAATGGTTCGGGCTAAGTTTTGGACGCTCCGTCAGCACTTTGTGGGTTTTCCCAAGGACAGTGACTTTGAACTGAAAGAAGAGAACCTGCCGGAACCACAAGATGGAGGTCTCTGGCACAAAATAAATCAAATATGACATTAACAAGTATATCAAATATCATATTCGTAGTAACTATTAGTGTATGCATTCAAACTCATGCTCAGTAGCCTCTTTCTCATGGTAACAGTATTTTTATGGTCAGAATACATACAGTATCTCACAAAAGTGAGTACACCTCTCACTTTTCAGCAACCATTGTAGTAGATCTTCTCAAGGCACAATACTATAGAAATGACATTTGGGCATATTTTAGAGTAGTCAATGTGCAGGTTGTAGAGCAGTATAGATTTAATGTCCTCTAAAAATAACTCACCGTACAGGCATTATTGTCAAAATAGCTGGGAACAAAACTGAGTACACCCAACAGCAGTAACAGCTTTATGTCATGTAACCGTGCAAAGCCACATGTCCTGTTCTTCATGTTCATGTTTTTGTCTGCTTGACAGGACCATACAAATTTGTGTATCGTGCATTAGTGCAGTCAGAATTTGTTGCTTTGAGTACAATTCTCTCATACTGACCACTGGATGTTCAACATGACACCTCATGGCAAAGAACTCCATGAGGATTTGAGAATTAGAACTGTTGCTCTCCTCAATGATGACTGAGGCTATAAGAAGATTGGTAACACCCGGAAACTGAGTTACACTACAGTGGTCAGGGTCATACAGAGGTTTACCAATACGGGTTCCACTCAGAACAGACCTTGCAAGGGTCCATCAAAGAAGTTGTTGTCCTTGTGCACAAGAGTCCTTGTGCACATCAGGTGCAGAAGCTGCTTCAAAAAGAAAACAGACATGAGTGCTGCAGCATTGCTTTAAGGTTGCAGAAGCGGTGTTCAAACCATACGTCACACACCACAACAAGTCGGTTTGCATGGTGTCGTCCCAGAAGGAAGCCTCTTCTAAAGCTGGCTCACAAGAAAGCCCACAAACAGTTTTCTGAAGACGACCTGTCCAAGAGCATGAATTACTGGAACCATTTCTGTGGTCTGATGAGGCTAAGATAAACTTGTTTGGCTCAGATGGTGTCCAGCATGTGTGACGACACCCTGGTGAGGAGTACCAAGAAAATTGCTTGCTTACAGTCAAGCATGGTGGTGGTAGCATCATGACCTGGGGCTGCATGAGTGCTGCTGGTACTGGGGAGCTGCGGGGTCATTGATGGAAAAATTTATTCCAACATGTAATGTGACATTCTGATGCAGAACATGATGCCCTCACTGCAGAAACTGGGCCGAACGACAGTTTTCCAACATAATAACAACCCTAAACACACCGCCAAGATGACAACTGTCTTGCTGCGGAAACTGATGGTGAAGGTGATGGAGCGGCCATGTATGTCTCCAGACCTCAAGCGGAAGGTGGAGAAGCACCATGTGTGTAACATCCAGCAGCTCTGTGATGTCATTATAGAGGAGTGGAAAAGGATCCCATCAGCAAGTCTGCATCTCTGGTGAATTCCATGCCCAGGAGGATTAAGGCAGTGCTAGAGAACAATGGTGCACACACAAAATATTGACACAGTTTTGACATGTTCGCTTAGGGTGTACTCACTTTTGTTCCCAGCTACTTTGACAATAATGGCTGTATGTTGAGTTATTTTCTTAGTAAATCTATACTGCTATACAAGCTGGACATTGACAACTATAAAATATATCCAAGTTTCATTTCTGTAGTATTGTCCCTTGAGAAGATCTACTACAATGGTTCACTTAAGATACTGTAAATTATCTAATGGATGAGGTGTAATGGAAAAGGCACGCCACAGGGTGTCAGCATTTTCACAATAAACAGGCAAATTAATTTTCATACTCAGTGAAGCGTTACTGTGGAATCAGCTGTCCTTGGTGAAAGGCATTGTTATTTTAGTGAATAATTGGATGAATAATTAAAATCAGAAATGTTAAGATATGCTACAGTGCTGCACCTTCAATGAATTAGAGACATCCTGCTTTGTTTCTCATTCAAGTGATGTGGCCATTCAATAGCAGGAGTCCCTAATGTACCCGTAATTTACATTTACATTTAGCAGACGCCCTTGTCCAGAGCGACGTACAAAGTGCTTGCATAGCTACATAGATAGACAAAAAAACAGATAAATATATCATGCATATATAAATCCACTACAATGTAAAGTGTAACAAGCCTCCACAATTTCTTTTTTTCAATTTTAATTCTTAAAAATGTTCTTCTAATTAAAAAATTTATCATCATATAATACCTGCTTTGTTTCTTGTATAAGAATTGTATGTCGACAAGCACGGCACAATAATGATATTTTGTGTTGTAAAAATTATATTATATAATATTTCAATTATACCATAAATGTTATTTCAGGAATACTGCTGGAGGCAGTTTTCCTAAGTGTGGATCCATATATGAGGTAATATTATGTCCATATTACTTGCATTGATATAAGTATTTAGTATACACTTCTGTATTTTCAGTCATCTAATGTCATTCGTTCACAGGCCGTACAGTAGAACTCGCATGAAGGAAGGAGATACAATGATTGGAACCCAAGTGTCCAAGTAGGATTTTATCTGATACCAGTGTATATTACTTGTGCGCACACACAAATACGAAAATTGAACATTTAAGAAAATAATTTTCTGTATATTGAAACACTTTTAAATTCTTTTAAAAAACTAGAAGAGGAATAGGAAGATATTTCAATTAGAAATGTCCAATCAAGGGTTTAATGTTTGTAAAATCCACTTCTAACTTATGTACACCAAATTGCTTACTACAGTAGTTGTACTGCTTTTATATTTAGCACTGTTGTACAGTATTATTTACAGCTATGATAATCCCTTATGTAACTAAAACAGACTATCTCTGTCAGTACCATGAGTATACTGATAATATGTAACGAATAGCTGTGGTCCAGCAAATATTTAAATCATCTAGCCCAAATACAGCTAAAACACTGGACCTGTAATGCCAATGATTTAGAAGCCAAACGTCCTGTTATAAACTTTAATACATTCATTTCTTATTCTATTTATTTCTGTAAAGCTGTTTTGGGACTGTTGTTAAAGCGCTATGCAAATAACATTGAATTGGTGACTTGTATTTGTAAAAGTCTTCTAGTGCTCTTGCTTATGGGATGAGCCCGAAATTGAACAGAAACCCAGACCAACAGATTAAACAGATAAAACAATACACACATACAGACATATTTTAGTATCCAACACTTTATTTCTTCTATTTCCCTGACAAATCACCAGGTATTACATCTATTTTATTTGTAGACTGCTGGAGCCTATTGTGTGTAGTTAGTACTGTGTAAAAGTTAAAAATTTTTACCACTTATTAACAGTATTAGAATAATGCAAATTGGTTCGTTTCACATTCAGATGTTTAGCATTGTCAATCATCTATGTAGTAGATACATCGCTGCAGTCAGCATTTCTATTGTCCATTTTTTTAATTAATAAAGAATTTCAAAACAGCACACCTTTTCTCTTGACTTTTAGGGTGGTGCAGAGCAGAAATCCTAACTATCCCATCGGCAGTTATGTGCTTGCAAATTGTGGCTGGAGGACACACACTCTGTCTGATGGCTCTGACCTCAGGCTGATTCACCCTGACTGGCCAAAAGAGCTGCCGCTTTCCCTGACTCTCGGGGGTATCGGCATGCCAGGGTATGTTTACAGTCTACATCGATCATGACTACAGGAAAAGCTGATTAAATGTCTTTAAGAAATAGAAGAGAAATAAAAAGTGATCCCCATTAAAAATGTCCAGTCAAGATCTTAATGATTGTAAATCCACCTCTGACTGATGTACTACATAAGTTCTATTATCACAATCAGAATTAGAAATAGCTATATTAACATGTATGCTAACACACGCAAGGATTTTGTCTTGGCGTCAGAAGCTTCCAGTGCAGGAGAAGTACAGACATAATGTAACAGGTATAACATTATATATGTACATGTACTTCAGTAGTTGTACTGCTCTTACATTTAGCACTGTTGTATATTTGGCTGCTGTAATAATTCCTTATGTAACCAAAACAGACTATATCTGTCAGTCCCATGAGAATACTGATAACGTGTAACCTGCTCCTCCAAGTGTTTAAATCGCCTAGCCCAAATACAGCTAAAACACTCACTGATTCAGAAGCCAAACCTGACATTATAAACTTGAATAAATTAATGTATTAATTGAAAACAAAAGCTAAGTAAATAGCTTTATGGTTAATTTCTCTGCACAGACTGACTGCCCTCTATGGTCTTGAGGAGGTCTGTGAGATCAAGGCCGGAGAAACTCTTCTGATTAATGCTGCAGCCGGAGCAGTGGGCTCTGTGGCTGGACAAATCGGCAAAATCAAGGTAATTCTTTATGAGGAACCTACTCAGAATATAAATCTGGTTACTTAATACTACTAGATATTCAGTTATTCCATGGTCTAGACTTGGTCCAATCTTGGTCATCATTTTTATTTATTTGTTTATTCAAACATGAACATGATTTGAAAAAGGAAGTGCATGTTTGAGATGTCTCTCATTCCACAGGGTTGCAGGGTGGTGGGCTGTGCAGGCTCAGATGAGAAGGTTTCCTATCTTAAGGAACTTGGCTTTGACTATGCCTTCAACTACAAGACTATCAGCTCACTGAAAGACACGCTCCAAGAGGCAGCCCCACAAGGATATGACTGCTACTTTGAGAATGTAAGCGTAACATTCTGATGCATCTAAACATCTAGAAACCAGTTTACAACAATAAAAAGTTATACATGTTATGGACAAAAGTATTGAGACACCTGACCATCCAAATCTATTACCCAAAATCTTACCACAAATCTGGAGATACACAATTGTAAGTGACCTAAACCTGGTTTATATGGGTTGGAGTGAAAGAACTTGCATGGCCGGCTGTAGAGCTCTGACTTCAACCTTGCTGAACACCTTCGGGTTAATTTGGAATGCTGACTGCACCTAGGGATTGTGCAGTATTTATGATACATGTATTTCAATTACGTATCTCAAATATAAAATAGGATTTTGTCATTTGTATTTGATAGGGTTAATGAAAATGGCTTTATATTTTGTATCAAAATACTTAAGTGTTTTGTATTTTTGTAGTTTTGAAATACGGTAAAATACTTTGTAAGAAATCTACATGATGACATCATAAAAATTGCAGCCTCTGATTGGTGCCTACTCAGTAATTTGACAGACTTTTTAAGATCAGAACAGAAAATTGATCCATATGGAATTGTGTGAAAGTGGTGAAGGCAAGAAACGTGCAGGCTGCCAGCTTTCAAATAGGTGTCCAATGATCGATAAATAAATAATTGATTGCCGAATATTGTACCCTAATTCAAGTAGCTGTTGAATAGGATCATGATTTTTCATACCATTGCATGAATGACTGCCTGACACATAATATATTATTATATTTATGATTAACAATCAAATGATTAATTAGTTAGAATCTAGTTGTTATAAACGCAGGTGCCATCAGTCTTCTTATGAATGACTTGTTTGTTATTGAATCAGTGTTGCTGATGTAAAGGAGCCCTTCGTTACTAAACAACAAGTAATTAAATTAGGATACAATTATGATTCATTCACAAACTGTTAAACATTAAACTGTTGGTTACTTTAAAACCAACCTTCATCTGGAAGATCACAGGGATTATGTATGTGAATATTTAATCTGTTAACTGGTTGCATATGTCAGATTTATTGCATGACTTGGCCAGAGAAAAGCTGTTGTTTTTTTGTTGCTGTTACTTAATCAACCGAGTCAGTGTAATGGTGAAGGGACAGATCAACTAGACCAAATGATGGAAGTTTTAGGAACAAATCTTATGCTCCCTTGTAAAATTATTTTTTATACAAAAATACAGTAGTTTAATTTGATACATGGAGTGTCTGCTGTATTTTATTTTGAAATAAATTTTGATGTATCTTTACCCAACTGACTGCACCCCAGGCCTCCTCACCCTTCTTGTGGCCGACATGCCCTTGTGGCTGAATGAGCACAGATCTCCATAAGCAAAATCTAGTAGAACATCTTACCAGAAGAGTGGGAAGCAAATGGGGAATAAATATGGCATGGGATTTCCCAAATTTTAAAATTCTGAATGTACAAATCTTATGATCAGGTGTCCACAAACTTTTGTCTATAAAGTGTATATAACTTACTTGAACTATCATTAAAGTAGTTAAAACAAAAGAAAAAACAAACATTAACATACTAACTGACATTTCTTTATTCAAGTTTATAGAAATCACAGAGTGGAGCTGAATAATAGCTTATTGTACTGTACATTTTCTGTTTATACAGTTAATACAACTACAAAAATGTTCATTAAGCTGTTATTTCACATTTCATTCTATGGGATTCATTTCATTCTTCAAAGTTATGAATAGAGGTTAATTCAGGAGATTGTGTGGTATCATACAGAACAGTGAAAGGCAGATGCAAGTGCAGGTTCCTTATTTAGAGGGCAAATGTTACAACACAAAAGCCAAAGTACCAATACATTGCCTGAGTGGCCAAGGAAATAAGAACTATAACCTGAAACGTGAAGACACTGTGTGAGATTTGAGGTGAGACTGGAATGAATTTGCACATTAATAGTTTAACACAAACTAAAACATGACATGCTTTGATGATGTGCACTGGCTTTACTGTGTAGTCCTTTATGTCTCTACATAAGCCTGACCTACAGTATGGCTTATTTGGTTTAACAAATGTTATTTGTGTTTATCCAAAGGTTCAGATTTTATATTGGTAACTAATACAAAGCATGATTTTGCAAAAAAAAAAAATGGGAATGTGAAAATCTGTAAATAGAAATATGACCTAGCCTAGGATCCTCTGTTTGCAGGTAGGTGGGGAGTTCAGCAGTGTTGTGTTGCCACAGATGAGGGACTTTGGCAGGATCGCCGTCTGTGGGAGCATCTCTACGTATAACGACACTAATTTGCAGACAGGTACACAGTATTGTCAACCAGTGTAGCGCAAAATACGAAAGGATTTATTAGTAGTCTTACTGAAATCAGTAGTCTGAGTTTTCATTATAAAGGTGAGGATGAGTATTAAACTTGTTCAAGTCAAGGTTTTATTCCTGCAGCGATACATTTTGCAGTGATTCTTAATAAAATATACACAAATACTTTGCAGAGGAATGTATTTGAATAGCTGAATTTATTATCTGACAGCACTCATGATGCAAAACTTAAAAGTATGTTAAGGTATGACGAGACTGATTACAGTTAGATTCTAATGAATTCTCAGTTCTGATTGGGGAGAGCTGTTGTGTTTTACACTGTAGGTAGTAACAACAGGGAATAAGACAGGGCACTATTAAATTAGGTAAACTACAAACTATTATATGGGACACATGGACAATAATCTAAATGTGTTGAAAAATTCTACTTGTCTTTAGTTAGTATTTTATCACATGTGATGTTGTGTGTTTCAGGGCCGTATGTTCATGCTCATATGATCTTTAAGCAGCTACGTATGGAAGGATTTCTGGTATATCGATGGAAGCACAAAGACCAAGACTCAATTAAGAGGCTCCTGAACTGGGTAAAAGAGGTGAGAGAGAGAGAGAGAGAGAGAGAGAGAGAGAGAGAGAGCATCTGGCTACCAGACAATACTGAAAGACTTCAAAGGGATGCTGCCTAATTATAGTATAGATCCCATTATAACCCATCTCATTTCCATTCTCATGAATTTTGCAGTGGTTTTCAAAGCAGCTGATTAACATGTTATTGAATAGGACCTAATGAAATGCCATTGAACACGATCAGTGTTACAGAGGAGAATCAAAGAGACACAGCAAAGGGTAGGTGTGCGGCTCGAAATGTTAAATCTCTTACATATACATATGTGAAATCTGTCTAATTTACAACCATTTATTTCATGCCACACTCAAGTTATTAAAGACATCTGTCATGCTGTGTGCATTTATTGTGAGAGGTGATTAAAGTTTTCTGAGCTCGGTGTGCATTTGATGCCAATTCATTTTGTTCGTTTGTTTTGTTTTTATCATGAGTTATCAAAGGCAGGAAGTTGTAAAATGACTCATGTAAAACCATGAGTGTTTTTGATATGTTGGTGTGTTGACTACACACCATACACGCAGTAGTAATGATAAGTACAATATACAGAAGTGTTGTTTTTGTTTGGATTAATGCATACAAATTATAGACAGTGTGAAACTTTGTTAGAACAATGAACACTGTTCTTTAAAAGTGATTCTCTTAATCAGAAAAAAAGCAAGTGAGTGTGAAAGCCGATTTTACCAATAGGATTTTATCCTTATTAAACCATATAGTGAGTCTGTTTGGCCCATAGATAATGAAATGATTTATCATATCGTGCATGTGCTCCCTTTCAACTCGAGCTGCGTCGAAAACACTTTGGTAACGCCTCGCGTTGTTCATGCTCTGAATCATGTGTAAAATCCGGTCAATAGGCAGTCGTGACGTTATTGGCAAGCGACGTTGTGTAAACCAGAAGGCTACAAAATAGGAGCCCAATGGCAGCGACATTAGCTTCTGTTGTTCAGGTAAGCGCTTTGTGTGTGAATCTGTGCAGCAATGGCTAAGAAGCAAACAAACTTTTGCATGTGTGTCCCTCCTTGCCCCCATTTTATTACGGACACACACACATGAGCGTTCTGTTGTTTGCTTAAGAGTAGAGCATGTTTAATCGGCTCTCTAGAGAGACGATTGTCAGTGCTGTAGCCGCACGGCAATCCGCACTCTCCGCAATCTCCGCTCCCCGAGATTACTCTTCGAGGAGAGTGATCTTCCTCGCAGCTCAGGCCCCGCTCTCAATGAGGTGAAGCGGCGCCGAAGGTCTCAGGGCTCGCAGGCCGACCTAGCAAAAGGCATGGAGTTGGATGAGTCCTCTCCAGCCTCTCCTGTTCGGCCGAGCTCCCGTTCCTGGGGAAAGCACTCGCTTCTCATCTCATTATACGGTGCTCGTACCTCCTCAACACCACCAGGGGGCCAGACAGCTCTCCCACAAGATGTGCCTCAGAGCGCAGTCTCCCTCCACCGGGTGACTCCTTCCTTCCCCACTGGGGATGGAGGGGCCCCGGGCCTGCTCAGGAAGCAGTCACAGCTGTAGGGGATCTGGGGAGATGGGGAGGCCAGGCTGTTAACTCTCTCACAAGATGTGCCTCAGGTGTCCCCCACCATTTCCACCCGAAAGATCGCTGCTGATGGAGGAGACCCACAACGGCTGCAGGGCACTGCTCCAGCTGCTCTGGGAGGGTCAGAGACCAGCCTCGAGAGATTTCCCCTAAGAGATTTTCTGGCAGCTTGGGAAGGCCTGCCAGACGTATCTCCTGCACACAGTAGAACACGGCTACTGGATTCAGTTCGGGTCCCCTCCTCCCCGGTTCAACAGGTTATGTCCTACCGTGGTGGGACACAAGCAGGCTCTGGTCCTGGAACAGGAAGTGTGCACCCTCCTAAGGAAAGAGGCCATCGAGGTGGTCAGAGTCAGGCTAATACAGCCAGTACTTCGTTGTTTCGAAGAAGGATGGCGGAATGCGGCTGATCCTATATCTGCACTCCTTGAACCGCTCACTCAGGAGGCTCAGGTTCAGGATGCTCAGGTTCAGAAGGAGATTGTGTCTCAGATCAAGTACGAGGACTGGTTTGTCACGATAGATCTAAGGGACGTCTATTTCCACATAACCATCCTTCCTCCTCACAGGAGGTTCCTGAGGTTTGCTTTCGGGGGCAAAGCTTACCAATATTGGGTCCTCCCGTTCAGCCTAGCACTCTCACAACACACCTTCACCAAGTGCATGAATGCGGCTCTAGCCCCGCTGCGGCTTCAGGGCATCCACATTCTAAATGATTTCGACGATTGGTTGGTATTAGCTCGATCAAAGCTTCAGACGGTCCAGCATCGAGATGTCATTCTCGCCCACATGAAGAAATTGGGGTTAAGATTAAACACAAAGAAGAGTGTGCTTTCCCCAGTACAGAGAACCACCTTCTTGGGCGTATTGTAGGACTCGACTGTGTTGTGGGCACAATTGTCTCCTGCCCGGATTGAAGTCATCCTCACTGCAGTTAAGAGAGTAAAAGCAGGCCAATTACTTACTATGAAGCAGTTCCAGAGACTGCTCAGTCTCATGGCGGCAGCGTCCAGTGTGATCCCACTTTGCCTCCTCCATTTCAGACCCCTCCAGTGGTGGTTCTCCTGAAAGGGCAATCCGTTCCGTACTATAAAGGTAACGGCGAAGGCCTTAGAAGTATGAAAATAACATACTTTTCTGTCTCAAGGCCCTGTCCTGGGAGCTCCTTGTTGTTGCATAACACTAACGACGGACGCATCCCTCACGGGGTGGGGAGCGGTCATGAGTGCCCGCTCCGCCCAAGGTCGGTGGCACAAGTCACATCTTTCATGGCACAAAAACTGCCTGGAGATGATGTTCGTGTTCGTGTTCGTGTTCTTGACACTTGAACACTTCCACCGAGACATGAGAGGTCACCACATGTTGGTCCGTATGGACAACATGTCGGGAAATGGGAAATGGGTCCTCCACCCTGAGGTGGTGATGCAGTTATGGCAGAGATATTACAGAGCCCAGGTGGATCTCTTTGCGACTCGGGAGATTTTGCACTGTCCCCTCTGGTTCTCTCTCTCTCACCAGCCCCATTGGGGCTGGACGCCATGGTGCAGATGTGGCCAAGGCTATGTCTGTAAGCCTGCTTCCAGGAGTTTTGGAGAGAATCTGCCAGGAAGGAGCTCGTCTCCTCTGTAAAGTGTTTTCAACACAGCTTGAGTTCCTAATAGGGAACGTAACTAGGTTACGTATTTAACCCTAATTCCCTGAGGGAACAAGAGCTGCGTCAACAGGCCATACTCCCTGCATCCCTGCAGCGCTTACCTTCTCCTTTTTCAGAAGCTGATGTCGCTGCCATCTCGCTCCCATTTTTTTAGCTTCCTGGTTTGTGCGACTTCGCCCGCCAATGAGGTCACGACTGCCTATTGGCGGGATTTTACACATGATTCCGAGCGTGAACAACTCGGGGCGTTCCCAAAGCGTTTTCGACGCAGCTCTCGTTCCCTCAGCGAACTACATTTAAATTTACATTTGCGCCATTTAGCAGACGCCCTTATCCAGAGCGACATACAAAAGTGCTTGTGAGCTTACATACGTAACCTAGTGACGAAGCTTCCCTGGACAGGGACATATGGATTTAAACCATATCAGGAAAATAAATAAATGGCACTCCCTTCTTAACAGTGCCTTTATTTTTATTTTATTTTTTTCACTGGTCTGTGTTTTTGATTCTGCTCAGTACTTGGAGGTCCCACAATCTCAGACTCTAAAGTAAATTCAATACACACAGCATTAAAGGTGCTTATCTCATTTTCAATATTCAATACACACAACATAGCAGAACTCTATCTCATTTAATATAACATCAAAACTATATTTTTAGAAAGACATGATCCTTTAGAAAGGCAGACATACAAATGTACACTGTCTGAAACTAGAACTGGAAAATTATTATTTAAAAAAATTATTATAATTTTATAGTATATTTTTTATTTATGATTTAATTTTTATGATCAAGTTCAACATTTGCAGGTGTTTCTGACATTTCACACACACACACACACACACACACACACACACACACACACACAACTCATGAGTCATGCAGCTCTCATTTCTTCCAGAATAGCTTGCTTCTTTTTTTTTCATCACATTTCAGAAAGATGCTTCTGATATCTGATGTCCAGAGCTGAACTGAGATACACTAACTGATCGAAGTATTTTAAATGAGAACCAGAGGTAGCTGAGAAGGGTATAAAGTGGAGATGAATGCATACAATGCAGACAGGAGTATAAACATTAGCACTAGACTCAAATAGGAAACAAAGGTAATATGCTACAATGACCAAGCAACAAGAAACAGAGCATTAAATCAAGTATAAATATTCACTTAGATACAAGGAAGGGTACACAAAAGCAGACTAGACTTAATGAGACTATATGCAAAGAAACTGGTGTGAAAATAAAACACAAGCATCGGCAATGATTAGGCATGGTAAACGAGATGGAGCAAAGTCAGAGTTCATGTCTCCAAGAAGGTTAAAGCTGTTCCTGTCAATTTTTTTACTTCACAATTTATTTTACAGATCAGGTGCCTATGACATTTTTTTAATGTCGATCTCTTGTCTTTGTTCTGTTGTTCCAGGGAAAGCTCCAGTGCAGAGAACATATCACCAAAGGCTTCGAGAACATGCCTGGTGCATTCATGGCAATGCTCAAGGGAGCCAACACTGGCAAAGCAGTAATAAAAGTATAATAGGAGCGAATGCTTACTCACAAATCATACTCATGTTAAAAAATTCCAAATTTTATCAGCTATAATCATTCAGACGTGGCACAACGGTGTAAAAGTTATTAAACATTTCACTACAAAATGTGTTGATAAAAGGAGAGTGTGGTTTGAGCTATCAGGAAAACCACTCTTTACGTCTGTGGTGAGGAGGAAGTCGTTTCAGAATGTGTGAACTTTGAGATGTATGAGTTATACCAAACTAATTTGGGTTTCATTTGTCATCCAAGAACAGAAATCTGAGACTAGAGTTGTCCCAGTTTCACCCAAGCTGGAATAAACAAAAATGGAAAAACATTACTTGGCACTATTGTCCACTCTGGCACCAAATACCAAGCTATTATAAAGGTCACTAGGATTGAATGTTTCCTTATTTTAATGTTTGATATAAATATTAACCGCATGATGTGACCTGTATCTGCATGATCTTTTGCTCAAGATTACATTATTAAACATTTTTAAGCACTGTACTATATCTGAGTTCACTGCAGCTTTTTAAATGTTTAATATTGGTTATATTGCAGTTGTGTAACAGGCCACCCCAGACACTAAGATATTGTTTTTTTACTGTTTTAAGAATAACTGATTCATAAAGCAATTCATGGACTATTTTTTAGTCCACTATTTGTTTTTTTTTTTTAGAACATTTTCAGCATCATAAACAGTCTCGTTTCCTTACGACTGTCCTCATTAAAATGTTTACTTGAATATGAAATGAGTTCTTGCGGTTTCCAACAAAAGCACTAAGAGACCCCCCCATGTGTACATGTGTGTTTGTATTTATGCATGACTAGAAAGGCTCCATGGTCCATCACGCACACAGTATTAATGGTTTCTCAATGAGTGTGAGTGTGCTTAGTGTCCACTTCTAATTATCTGAAATATTTCCTGCTTCACATCTCATAGCAGAATCTCATTTGGGTTTTTGTCTCCTTGGAAACACTGTTTATTTGATGCCCAACAAGTGCTGGTTCAGATGAGAGATAATAGTAACACGAACACAACCTCTAATCAGAGGACCACCTGCTCCATCATCCCTGCAATTATATTCAACATCCTTGGAGCTGTGGCTATGAGTAGTAGGATAATATGATTTAGCAATTTTATTAAATGTTGTAATATTGTAGTAGTTTATTTTAACATGTTATTTAATGTGTTAATGTGTCCTGAGCCAGGAGTGATCAAAAAGGCAAACACGGAGACTGGTGTGATTAAGATTTGGCATTTACTTATTTCACTGATATTGTGACTGGTATATATCACATTATTTTATCATTAGAATACTTTTAAATAGCCTTTAAGAAATTTCAAGGTACACTATATGGACAAGAGTTTGTGGTCACCAGACTATAAAACCGGTATGTGCATTCTGAACATCCGATTATACATTTGAGCTCCAACTATACATTTGAGCCCCATCTTCTGAGATGTTCCACTAGAGTTTGGAGTGTGCTTGTGGAGATGTGTGCTCATACAGCCACAAGGGTTTACACAGGTACTATGTATGACTGAGAAATTTAGGTGTCCCAATACTTTTGTCTATATAGTGTAGACTTTGATCTTTTATGAACAAACCAGAAACAACTTTGGCAAGAAAACATCCTTAGAGATGACATGAATACAAAACTGAGAGCAGAGCATACAATTAGCATTTTAACCAATTCCTCAATCCTCAATAAAGTACAGCATCATTGTAGAGTTAACAGATAGCTTACTTTTTCAAATTAAATAGACGCTGTTCAGGAAAGTCTAGTTGAGATAATGTATTATACAATACACAAACAAGCACAATAACAATAATCTTCTTCTTCTTCTTTCGGCTGCTCCCATTAGGGGTCGCCACAGCGGGTCATCCGTCTCTATACCACCCTGTCCTCTACATCTGCCTCTTTCACACCAACTACCTGCATGTCTTCCCTCACCACATCCATAAACCTCCTCCTTGGTCTTCCTCTTTTCCTCCTGCCTGGCGGCTCCATCCTCAGCATTCTCCTACCAATATAACTCATGTCCCTCCTCTGCACATGTCCAAACCATCTCAATCTCGCCTCCCTCACCTTGTCACCAAAACGTCCAACATGCGCTGTCCCTCTAATAAACTCATTTCTAATCTTGTCCATCCTAGTCACTCCCAACGAAAACCTTAACATCTTCAGCTCTGCTACCTCCAGCTCTGCCTCCTGTCTTTTACTCAATGCCACTGTCTCTAAACCATACAACATCGCAGGTCTCACCACAGTCCTATAAACTTTCACTTTCATTCTTGCAGATACTCCACTATCACAAATCACTCCTGTCACTCTTCTCCACCCACTCCACCCTGCCTGCACTCTTTTCTTTACTTCCCTAACACACTCTCCATTACACTGCACTGTTGACCCCAGGTACCTGAACTCCTCCACCTTCTCCACCTCTTCTCCCTGCAACCGCACCACTCCACTGCCCTCCCTCTCATTCACACACATGTACTCTGTCTTACTCCTACTGACTTTCATTCCCCTTCTCTCCAGCGCGTACCTCCACCTCTTCAGGCTCTTCCCAACCTGCTCACTACTCCCACCACAAATAACAATATCATCCGCAAACATCATAGTCCATGGAGACTCCTGTCTGACCTCGTCCGTCAACCTGTCCATCACCACTGCAAACAGGAAAGGGCTCAGGGCCGATCCTTGATGCAGTCCAACCTTCACCTTGAACCAGTCTGTCGTTCCTACTGCACACTTCACTGCTGTCACACTGTCCTCATACATGTCCTGCACCACCCTCACATACTTCTCTGACACACCTGACTGCCTCATACAATACCACAACTCCTCTCTCGGCACCCTGTCGTACGCTTTCTCTAAATCCACAAATACACAATGCAATTCCTTCTGTCCTTCTCTATACTTCTCCATCAACATTCTCAAAGCAAATAATGCGTCTGTGGTGCTCTTCCTCGGCATGAAACCATACTGCTGCTCACAGATGGTCACCTCTTCTCTCAGCCTGGCTTCCACTACTCTTTCCCATAACTTCATGGTGTGACTGATCAACTTAATTCCCCTGTAGTTACTGCAGGTCTGCACATCTCCCTTATGCTTAAAGATCGGTACCAGCACACTCCTTCTCCATTCCTCAGGCATCCTCTCACCTTCCAGAATCTTGTTAAACAATCTGGTTAAAAACTCCACTGCCATCTCTCCTAAACATCTCCATGCTTCTACAGGTATGTCATCTGGTCCAACCGACTTCCCACTCTTCATCCTCTTAATCGCTGCTCTCACTTCCTCCTTACTAATACTATCCACTTCCTGCTTCACAATCTCCACATCATCCAACCTTCTCTCTCTCTCATTTTCCTCATTCATCAGCTGCTCAAAATACTCCCTCCACCTTCTCAACACACTCTCCTCACTAGTCAACACATTTCCATCTCCATCCTTTATTGCTCTAACTTGCAGCACATCCTTCCCAGCTCGGTCCCTCTGCCTGGCCAATCGGTATAAATCCTTTTCCCCTTCCTTAGTGTTCAACCTCTCATACAGCTCCTCATATGCCTTTTCCTTGGCTTTCGCCACATCCCTCTTTACCTGCTGCCGCATCTTCTTGTACTCCTGCCTACTTTTCTCATCACTCTGTCGATCCCACTTCTGTTTTGCCAACCTCTTTCCCCTTATGCTCTCCTGCACTTCCTCATTCCACCACCACGTCTCCTTGTCTTCCTTTCTATTCCCAGATGTCACACCAAGTACTTTTCTAGCTACCTCCCTTATCACTCCTGCAGTAGTTTCCCAATCATTCAGCACCTCTTCACCACCACCGAGCTCCTGTCTGACCTCTTCCCTGAACCTCACACTACACTCTTCCTCCTTCAATTTCCACCATCTTATTCTTCTCTCAGTCCTCACTCTCCTCCTCTTCTTCTTCGCCTCCAAAACCATCCTACAGACCACCATCCGATGCTGTCTAGCTACACTGTCCCCTGCCAACACCTTACAGTCTCCAATCTCCTTCAGGTTGCATCTCCTACATAGAACATAATCCACCTGTGTGCACCTTCCTCCACTCTTATAAGTCACCCTATGATCCTCCTTCTTCTTAAAATACGTATTCACCACTGCCATTTCCATCCTTTTAGCAAAATCTACCACCATCTGCCCTTCCACATTCCTCTCCTTAAGGCCATACCTACCCATCACCTCCTCATCACCTCTGTTCCCCTCACCTACATGTCCATTAAAGTCTGCCCCAATCACCAATCGTTCTTTTCTAGGTACACCATCTACCACTTCATCTAATTCACTCCAGAATCTTTCATTCTCCTCCATCTCACGGCCGACTTGTGGAGCATAGGCACTGATGACATTTATCATCATCCCTTCAACTTCCAGCTTTACGTTCATCACCCTATCAGAAACTCTCTTCACCTCCACTACACTCTTACTGTACTCTTCCTTCAGAATCACCCCTACACCATTTCTCTTTCCATCCACACCATGATAGAACAGTTTGAACCCACCTCCAATGTTTCTGGCCTTACTCCCTTTCCACTTGGTCTCCTGAACACACAACATATCTACCTTTCTCCTCTCTCATATCAGCTAACTCTCTCCCTTTACCAGTCATAGTGCCAACATTTAAAGTACCAACCCGAACCTCCACTCTCCTACACTTCTCCTTTCCCTGCCGTCTCTGTAGACGTCTTCCTCCTCTCCTTCTCCTCCTTCGGCCAACAGTAGCCCAATTTCCACCGGTACCCTGTCGGCTAACGATACCTGTGGCGGTCGTTGTTAACCCGGGCCTCGACCGATCCGGTATGAAATTCTTAATCGTGACCCGCATATTTGATTTGGCACATGTTTTACGCTGGATGCCCTTCCTAACGCAACCCTCCCCATTTATCTGGGCTTGGGACCGGCACTAAGAGTGCACTGGCTTGTGCCTCCCTAATGGCTGGGTTAGCACAATAACAATAATAATAATAATAATAGTAGTAGTAGCAGATGTTGCATTGTTTGATCCAAATGACACATAAATATAAATAATTCTAAATGAGCCATTAAAAAAAAAATAATAATTATATTGCATTTAGATACACATCAACACACGTGTACACATGTCCCACTACTTAAGAGTAATACAGATTCTGAGCATTATATACACACACACACACACACACACACACACACACACACACACACACACA
>JAAIIK010000018.1:7070441-7082177 GCA_014706435.1 Silurus glanis | reverse complement strand
ATATATATATATATATATATATATTGCATTTTACACCTCAGACTTCAGTGGTGTCTACCTAAATCAATCTTAATACCATAATACCATCATTATGATGCCAATGCCATTAATGTTAAATGCATCACAGACACGTCTCTTATACAAGGAGAATGAATGGTATTTGCTAAAGCAGGAAACCAAATGAACACAATTCAACAATTCTCCTTTCACTGCAGGCACAGCCACATACATCTCTATCTAAAACTACTATTAACCTCATAAAATAACAAACACAGTCCCTAGGTTTTCAGTGTATTTTTGTAGTACTTTTTGAGTTCTACTACTACAGAGAACAATGGGGATTACAGGTTTCTCCAAATTAAGAAAAATTGTGTTTTTTGCAACTTTTACATGAAAGAAAATGCCAACGTTTAAATGGTTCTTGAAAATGTTTTGAACTGTTTTGGTCAACCTTTCCTCAAGATGTCCAGCTTTTCTTGCAAAGTCAATCATGAAAATGTAAGAGGACAAGCCATCAGTTTATAGCAGAAAATAAAAATAATAAATCAGCATGAAGCAGGAAAGACTGTCACAGTCATTGTACCATCTTCGACTTACGATATTTTTGACTTACGATGGGGTTATCATAACGTATCTCCATCGTAAGTAGAGGATTACCTGTATATCTTCGGCCACATTAATTTCTTCTCTTTTGTCAACCATTGTGAAATTAAAAAACAGCTATTAAATTTACACAAGTATATTGTGTGATTTGTGCAGTTTGCTCCAGATGCGGTTTGTGAGCTCTGACTAGTGCGCTCTCTGAACATCCAATCAAAGAATGTGAAAATGCTGATGTTATCGTACATATGACAGGTGGCCCTGGTGCTGCTAACTCGAAATCTGATTGGTTAAAGCAACAGTTTCATTTTCATGTGTATTCAAAGGAACAGGTGGCCACACTAGCAGATTTCTTTGACCCTGCCAACAGATGATGGCTGAAATATGATTGGATAGAATTTCTAAGCGATAGTGTTTAGGTCAGCAGAGAAGGCTTTGCTGGCCTTCTGATGGCCCACTACTTGATTTACTTATATATGAAATTAAATAATTTTCTCTTTCCAATGAATTAGTGTGTGTGTGTGTGTAATCCCTGATTGCCCACTTGTTTGAAGGAAGATTGGAAATTACAGATTAATTTGTGTATGCAATATAGAATATATTTAGCTGTCTTTTCACATAACTGAAAGACTAGAGTGAAAAATCTTTGTATAAAAAAAATACAATTTCATTTAATTACTTTTTTAAATTATTTTATACTGCCCACGTTTCTGCTACTATAGGAGTATTAAATACAATCCTAATTACCCACTAATTTGTAAGGAATTTTGGAATTATGAACTGATTTCTACATGCAATACTGAATAAAACAATAAAACAAACTGTTACCTGCAGCACGTGACTGCACGCCTCTTGTTACATGTCCACGTACGCGTGTATTCTTTTATCGATATGTTGATAATTATGGTGCAGTTCTGGCAACCCGAACTCATCATTTTGGGCGTGTCCGGGGGCGGAGCTTCTGGTTAAGAGCACAGCGCGCCACTCACTCATTCTTTTGCGGTGTGTTGGAGACTTCGGTCGTCAGCAGGAGGAAGTTTTTTTACCTCTTAGTTTTTTAATCTATAACCGATAATCATCATGATCATCGTTATTGAGGATCAGGTAAGCGCTAGAAAACTAATCGAGTCGTGGGTTTGCTGGTTTTAGTTTGTTGTTTGTTGCGCTTTTTCAGTATTTTTCCATCTTTCAAATCGATATATCGAATGTAATATAAAGTGGTCAAGATGTAATTTCCCTTATTTGTAAAGATTTAATCTGGAAAAAATCTTTATAGTAAATCTACGCTTTATTATAGACCGGTTAGTCTAGTTATTTATTTATTTTCTATAACGGTATTATAGTTCATAGTGTCCTGTAATGTGGAGCTCGTCAAATGTTGTGGAGAGGCACAACCTTAAACGAATCATATATTTATATAGTATGTAAACTGTTTTAAAAGAGAAAACGACATTTTATTTGTTTTAGTTTTTACACTGCTCCGGTCGCCTCAGTTGCGTGCGTGCGCGTGCGTGCGTGCGCGCGCGTGCCTGTGTGTAGGCAAGATGGCGCCGATTTATCCTGGGTTGTACACCACTAAAAATGGCAATAGAATTATTATAAATTAGACAACTTTATATTTATCCACTGTGCTTTGGTTTGGGTGGTGTTTAAATTTCCGTATATGCGTGGGAGAGGGCTGTTTTAGTTAGTTAAAAAAAGGCTTGTGCTAAAGATAATTTCGGGTTTCTCCCCTCAAACCCAAAATGTCGCCTTTTCTTTATGAAAAATGAACAAAAAGCAGATGCACACAAACACACACCAGGATAATAAACTAATTTCTGGGGATTTTTGTTTTATTTGTAAAACTCGTCAGGAGACAGGCTTCATCCAGTTTGCAGGTTGACACCCAGATATTATTATGGCTTCATGTTTCCACACGCACAGTGAAACCGTGTGGACTTTAAGTTAGGATTTTGGGTGTTTTTGTAATCTTTGTTTGTTTTTATATTTATATATAATGAGGGAGTTTTACGCTGCTGCACTTTGTTCTAACGGGCGGTAACAGTGCGCGCGCTGCAGCCCGAACACGTGGCTCTGAGGGGGTTTCAGATTTGCATATCACAGCTTTTTCCCCTGTGTGTGTGTGTGTGTGTGTGTGTGTGTGTGTGTGTGTGTGTGTGTTTATATAAATTACAGTATAAAATTATTGGTAACTAAAGCTACTGAAAACGCACATTGTGCACAGCAATTGTTGAAATTAAAATTAAAATGAGATGAAAACAGAGCTCTTCTCTATAAAAACCCTGAAATATCTCACATGCAGTATTCAGACCCTGAGCTCCAGTACTTTAGTTGAAGAATTGAAGACATACCTCTTCCTGAAACACTTAAATTAGCACTTTCCAAGTTTGCTTTGTAGAATTTAAGAGTTATATTTATATCAAGTTTGTAATCTTGTGTACCAGTGTAGATTTATTCATTGCTAGAGACTCAAAGCACTTTTGTACGTCGCTCTGGATGAGGGCGTCTGCTAAATGCCGCAAATGTAGTTGAAGCACCTTTGGCAACAATTACAGCCTCGACTCTTTTTGGGAATGATGCAACAAGCATTGCACACCTGCATTGGGTGAAATTATTTTTTTTTTGTGTGTGCGCCATTCATCATGCCAAATCCTCTCAATCTGGGTCAGGTTGGACGTGGACCGTAGGTGGGTGGTCACTTTCAGGTCTCTCCAGAGTTGTTCAATTGGGTTCAGGGCTCTGGCTGGGCTGCTCTAGGACATTCACAGAGTTGTCCCGAAGTGCCTGATTTTCACCAGACGTAACGTTTAGAATTGAGGCCAAACAGTTCACTTTTGATATCAGACCAGAGAAACTTCTTTTACTTAGCTGCCTGTTGGCAACCTCCAAGTGAGCATCCATGGGTTTTGCACCAATAGGCTTCTGTCCAGCTACTCTGCCATAAAGCCCAGAAGGCTGAAGTGATTGACCTTTTTGGAACTTTGTCCCATCTTCATACACAGCTGTGAGGACTTCTGTAAAGTGTTGTGTGCCTTTCCAAATCATGTCTAATTAATAAGCTTTTCCACAGGTGGGCTTTAATCAAGGTGTAAAAACTTCTTAGGGACAATCAATAGACTTGGGAAGCACCTGAGCTTATTTTCAAAGGGTCTAAATACTCCACATTTTTTTTACTTTGTAATTAGGGGTTACAGAGTGTAGATTAATGAGAATTTTATTTTTGTGATTGTTGTATCAGGCTGCAACAAAAACAATATAAAAAAAAATGAAGGGGTTCTGAATACTTTCTGAATGTACTGTGTATCTGTAATGTACAGTGCACACTTGTCTATATAACGTCCCACAGTTAACAATGTCAGAGCACAAACCAAGCTATGAAGTCTAAGGAATTGTCTGTAGACCTCAGAGACAAGATTGTCTTGAGGCACATATCTTAGGAAGGGTACAGAAACATTTCTGCAGCCTTGAAGGGCACTATTGGCACAGTGACCTCAATTATCTGTAAATGAAAAGTTTGGAACCACCAGGGATGAAACCAGGCACCACTCATCACCTGGCTAATATCATCCCCTCAGTGAAGCATGGTGGTGGCAGCATCATGCTGTGGGGATGTTTTTTAGTGGAACTGGGAGACTAGTCAGGATTGAGGCAAAGATGGATGCAGCAGTGTAGAGATACAGCCTTAATGAAAACCTGGACCTCAGACTGGGGCAACGGTTCATTTTCCATCAGGACAACAACCTTAAGCACACAGACAAGATAACAAAGGAGTGGCGTGAGTGGTCCAGCCAGAGCCCAGACCTGAACCCGATTGAACATGCACCGACTCGAACCATTGAAACTGATTGAGCTCAAGGGTTTCTGCAAATAATGGGAGAAGCTGCCTGTAGCATCAAACTCAAAGACTTGAGGCTGTAATTGGTGCCTAAATTGCTTCAACAAAGTATTGAGCAAAGCCTGTGAATACTTATTTACATGTGCTTTATTTATTTAAAAACATTTGTAAAGATGTAAATCCCAGTTCTTTCACGTTGCCATTATGGGGAGTTTGTAGAATTTTTGAGGAAAATAATTAATTTAATCCATTTTGGAATAAGGCTGTAACATAAATTGTGAAAAATTTGAAGAGCTGTAAACACTTTCTGGCTGCACTGTGTATGTGATATATATATATATATATATATATATGTGTATATATATATATATATGTATGTATGTATGTGTATGTGTGTGGCTTTCTGTGTAACAGGCATATCTTTATTTCTAATGCGGTCACTTCTCTGCAGGCAGCTTTTGATAAAGCTCTGGCTGATGCAGGCGATAAGCTTGTCGTGGTGGACTTCACAGCCACGTGGTGTGGGCCTTGCCAGAGTATCGCTCCCTTTTACAAAGTAAGTAAACCCTGCTTATGATATTCATTTGTTATCCTCACAATAATCATTACATTTTAGAAGGACTGATCTAAAATGAAGCTGTTTTTTTTTTTTTTTTTCCCCGCGATCACACGGCCTGTGATAATTGCATTTTACGCAATTATATGAAAACTCTCATTAGTGGAGGCACTGTCGTGTGTTAATAATCTAGATCACATGTAACACGACCATTACATCCACATGTACTTATTGAACATTTCGATCCCAATTTAGTCCACCTTGCTTTTAGACTCTTAACAGAATTAAAAAATTATTTTTTTTTCTGTATTTTGCAGCATGGAATTGGTGGAAATGGTCATTTAGCCTCATGTGTATTAGTGAGGCCAGGGATTGGTGATGGTGTTTGGGTCTGGGTCTGGGGTGCAGTTCCAGCTTATTCCAAAGGTGTTCCATGGGGTTGAGGTTAGGATTGTGCAAGACTCTACACACAAGTTCTAAAATTCCAACCTTATCAATGTCTTCATGGACCTTGCTTTGTGTGCATGGACGTAATCATGATGGAACAGGTTTGATGGTGTCTTGGTTTCAGTTAAGGGAAACTGTAATGTTGTACCTTGGAGAAGACCAACAAAGGGGTGTGTGTGTGTGTGTGTGTGTGTGTGTGTGTGTGTGTGTGTGTGTGTGTGTGTGAGATTTGGATGCCATGGTGCCCAAATGGCACCCGTTTACTGCAAACAGGTGCTGTGTTGTGCATTTACAACATGCAGCAGATGCCCCTATCCAGCTTATGTAAGTTGTGGTTGGTGGTTAGAGGTTGCTGGTTCTTCTGTGCTTTGGGTTTGTGGCTGTGTTATGGTTATGGTTGTCCATTTGTATAAGCAGTACTGCAAATTGATAGTTTCTTTTAACCTTCCTACTCTGAGCTATTTCTGTTTTGATGTGTGGTCTTTTCAGGGTGACTCCGCCCTCATCAACATTTACTATATTGTTTTAGCTTAAATAATGTAAAACTTTTATGACCTTCAGTCACCAGATCTTAACCCAGCTGAACATTTTGCAAAGGAGCTAAGTCTTGTTAGACCGTACTGTCCAACTGAGAAAATCTTTTAGACAAACGCTTTTGTACATGGATTAGTGGGGTGCAATTAATGCCCAGGTGCCTGGTGTAAAACTATAATTACATGTTGACAAAAGAAAACAAGATGAGTCATTGTTTATTATATAGTGTTGGTTGGGTAGATTATAACATGTTCAATTAAAAGTCTTTCTAAAGAACTAGTGGTTTGTAGAATTTGTATGCAATGTGGCAGTTTTGGGTTTGTTTTTGTATGTGATGTGCTTTTTTTCAGTATATGTGATGGTGGCTTTCATTTTTAAAGCGTTTTGTTCCTAGACAATCATTATCAATAAGACAAGAGATCTACTGTTCCATTTGTTGTTCTGTTGTCTGATTATACTATCCAGTGGATCCCTTTTACTAACATAGTATGTCTTATTAAAACTGACCATTTACTTTCTCTTTCTCCTTTTCAGGGACTTTCTGAAAACCCAAATTATGGCAACGTGGTCTTCCTCAAGGTAGATGTAGACGACGCACAGGTTAGTAAGGTCTTCTGCTCTCCCACCATTCCTGTTTTCCACTGCTATAGGCAGTGTAACTGTATCTGTTTAAATCCAAATATAGGCATTAGAGAAGTAAATCTGCAGTAGGCGTTGGGTAGTTGTATGAACCACGCCACTGCTGAGGACAAAAAAACTGAAGTAGAAAAAAACCACGTGTTTGTGTGCGTGCACCTGCCTTCTCTGCTGGTTCCTCAAACGCAGGTGCATCGCCTGACTTGACTTCAGTTCATGATGTTTCTTAACAAAGAGATGTTTTGTTTGTTCTTGCTTACAAAATGTACATGTAGTTAAATTTGACAGGGATTGCGAGTATTTAAATGGCAATACTTTACTTCTGTTCTTTGGATTGTAAACCTTAATTTAGAGCTAGAATTTGAACTATACCTTCTGATCCAAAAAAAAAAAACAGTACCATGTTTACAGGGCTACGAATCTCCACTTGTAACTTGTTTTGTGTTTATTTTTTATTTTTATTTTTTTTCCTCTCTCCTCAATCAGGTTTTCACCTGGTTGCAAATAAATAAATTTTCATGCTTGTCTTTTTCTATGTTTAATAGAAAGAAGTTGAATCTTTCACAGCCATGTGTTTATGGAAGGTGTAATTTCTATAAAATTGGAGAACACAATATATTAACTTGCAAAATTCTACAGTATAATAATGTGGTATGCCACACTCAATCAAAAAGAAGCATGTTTCAAATGCACTGCAGATTGAGAAATCTGAAATGTAATGTTTAGATGTTTTTGTATTACAACTTGAACCTGAACAAAGAGTGGAACTCATCTATTTTGTTTATCTGGGCAAAAAAAGGACTGACTTATGATCTGCCCTGTTAATCCCCCACCCTTTGTTCCTTTAGGATGTGGCTCAGTCCTGTGAGATCAGATGCATGCCAACGTTCTACTTTTACAAGAATGGAAAGAAGGTGGGTTAGATTCTTTAGTTTAAGCACAAAAAGCAGGGAATTGTATAGCCTGCTATTATTCTGGTTGACATCTCGGCTGATTCATTTTACAAAGATTTTATTTTTTATTTTTTGTGCTACAGATTGAAGAGTTCTCTGGGTCCAACCAGACGAAACTGGAGGAGCTGGTCAACACACACAAATGAACGATGACAAATGTCTGACGCATGAAAAAAAATATATATATATGCGCTCGAGCCAGATACACCTACTGTTACATCCATAGCTTTTTCTAACAAGCACCGACTTTGTTGCTTAACTAACATTTCATGCCCTGAGAGATAACCTTTATAAATAGTATATTCAAGTATGCCTTACTCAATTCACTGTCTTGCCATAACCATTTCATTTGTTTTTAAATTGTGTAACTCCATGTATTGTGTCCAGAAATCTAACTGCTAATTAAAATCAGGTTTAATAAAAACACGTACACAGAACAAACTTTACTTTGTTTTTTAATGCAAGTTTTTCTATTTATTTATACATGACTATGAAAGTAATTGATGAGACCTGAACAAAATAACTATCACTAGGAGAGAGTACCAGAGCTTGATGGATAGAAAGAGATAATGCTGTCGGTCAAGTAATGATTTGAATGTGAAATTGAAGTGAAGTTAACTTTAATTGAAGTTCAAAGTGCTCAGGTGACAGAAAAGACTTGTAATGCATGGACATGAAGTGCCAACCAGATGACTATGGGTTCCCCTTTGAGTCTGGTTCCTCTTTAGGTTTCTTCATTTCATCTTGGAGTTTTTTCTTTCCACAGTTGCCACTGGGTCACTCGCTATGGACAAACTTACAATTATTAAGGAACAAACTAATGGGCACTAAACTTTATTCATCTTTATCACCGTGTTATCTCTGTAAAGCTGCTTTGAGACCATGTTCGTTATTAAATGCGCTATACAAATTGAATTAAGTTGACAAAAGTTTAAGGTCTAGGGTTACAATGGCAAATAGATTTTATTAAAGAAACATCAAACAATTCAGTGGAAGCATAAAAAAAAAATCAGGGCATGATTTTTATTTTTTAATAGCCTTTAACACTCAACCATTTTATATTTTTAACGCAAACACTCATTTGACATTTTCTTTCTTCCAAACTGATCTAGAGTCTTTCTCACTTTGCAACACAATGGCAGTGAGGTCCTTACATGTACAAAACAAAAAGAAAAAGAAATATCTTTCTGGAATGATCACATTCATGGCCTTGACCAGTCATGAAACAATTAGCCTTAATTATTTAACTGTATTTCTAATAACTTTCATGTACTTGTAATCATAATTTGTAATTAAACCTCAATCATACTGTAAATATACTTTTTTGATTGATTCAACATGACAAATTATATGGAAACTAACTATAAAAAGTCTTAGTGGCATCGGATGTTTGGAGTTGTTTTATTGCTGTTAGCGCTAGTGTCAGTGGTGAATTTACTTTTAATTGACTTTACTGTCTTAACTGTGTTTTAAGGGTTCTGTGAGGCTAATTCTGGGGAATAAATGACCAGAGATGACAAACATTATCTTTTCCTACTACAAATACTGTATACTTTGTCACTTCAGCATTTAATCATTAGTTAAAAAATGAGGAAGATGGATGCACCCACTCCAGTGTTTGCACACTTGCTTACAGTGAACAGTTTCCAAAAATTCATATTCATATTCAAATTCATATTCAATTCATTTATACAGTCAAAGGTCAGTGTAAGCAAAGGTAAAAATCATGATAATTGCTGGTAAATTTAGGAACATGCCTGGGTTCAACTATTCGTTAACTGTTTAAACATTGAAATGTACAACATTGACCTCTTTCTGCAAAACGCTGTCTATAAATTTACCCCCAGGACTTAAACATTTCAGTAAATCAAATGGACAATATGTCTATGTTCAAAACTAAGTTCTTACATAAACCATTATACTTCTGCATTTTCTTCCCTGTAGAATTTGCAAAAAAAAAAAAACACACAAAGTGCATGAAAAAACTATTGTCATTTTATGAGGGTAACACTGATGCTCATGCTAGAGATGATGTATGCAGGTGGTACTGCTGTGGCTTCAGTGAAAGAAAACGTGTTCAATTGTGTATGTTATTTGTTGACGTTACGTTCTGATCTCTGATCATCCAGTCCTGCTCAGTGCTTACTGCTTATTGCCATATTGCTTAGCGTTCTGCCTTCCGTAGCGAAGCACGGGTACTTTCAGCTAGTATGTATATATATATGTGTGTGTGTGTGTGTGTGTGTGTGTGTGTGGGTAAACTCTCTTTCTTATTTGCTACCATTATCTTCCTACCAAACTGATTAAGATTCTTTCTCCCTTTGTAACACAATGGTGACGTGGGCTGTCCTTACCTGCAGTAACTCAGAAAATGCCCATGGCCGTGATTTAAATGTACATAAATTTTGTGGTTTTGTCTGGTTTTTGTGGCCTGTCAAGCTGACCCAGACATATTAAGCCGATGCAAACCAGCAACCCCACTTATCAACCATGTATGTAAATCTGTTCAGCAAGTCAAGGCCTGTTTCTGATTTAGTATAGACCTTTTTTTTTTTTTTTTTTTTTTTTTTTTACGTTTTTTGCTTTAGGAAGTAGACCTTATTTCAGCTATGCTCAAGTACAAATTAAACCTGCTGTTGTTGTTATTATTTGTCCTCAGATAAATAATTGAGCAATAATTTATTTCTAAACAAACTTTGCCTGCTAAGTTACAGTCTTGTTCTCAGTGCCTTCCTCTTTTCAACCAAAGATTCATTCATTTATCCATCTGTCCACCCTATTCATTTATCTAAAACCCCTTCTGATTTCCAATTATACTGATTAATTAATTTGCTCTTATGCTCACTCACCATTTCATCCATCTGCTTTTAGGCCCATTCACTAATTTATCTATCTGCTACTATGCCCACTCACCAATTCATCTTCAATTCTAATTCTAATTCTAATTCACCTTTAGGCCCACTTGCCAGTTTATCATCAACTCTTACACTGTTCACCTATTTATCCATCCATCAAGCCACACACTCATCCATCTCTTAGTCCATCCTTATTCTCAGCCATTCACTTTGCTGTCCTCACATCCCTTCGTTTATCCGCACAAAAATCAATTCAAACTTATTTTTCCACCCACCTTTCTGCCCAATCACACGAGTGCTATAGGAAAAGCAGTGCAATTTGTCTTATAGGAACTTTAAACCAGCACCATGGAGAGCTCCAATCTGAATGCTTCCTAATATCCAGCACTGTGGACAGAGACCACGTCTTATCGCAACAGTTTAACTAACGTGTATACTTGATTTGGCATAGACGTGTCTTCCAACATACTTATGAACACTATGTACACATGTGACCTGTAGACAGTGCTAGAGAAAGGGAATAGCAAAGAACAAAAGTCAGTGTGTGACATTGTACTGTATTTACAAGAAATCTTTTTTGTATCAAATTTTAATACACTAAATAGACAAAACTTTGTGGACATCTGAGCATGTAATTGGAATGTGCATGTTGAACTCCCCATTCCACATTTAGTTCACATTTGCTGTTATATTAACCTCCACTTTTCTGGGAAGATGTTTCACTAATTTTGGAGTTTGTTTCTGGAGATTTTTGCTCATACATCCACAAGTGCATTAGAAAAGTCCAGTACTGATATAGAGTGAGGAGACTTGGGGTGCATTCAGATCTGGGGAGCTGGCTTTGTGCACAGGTTTTTGTCATACTGAAACAGTTTTTGGGTCTCCAAGTTCAAGTAAAAGTAAAATGTCATGTGTTCGCATCCGAAGACATTCTGTACAATTGTGTGTCTTCACTTTATAGTAAGGGTTTTAGGAAAAACACATACGACTGGAAAAATCTAGGGTCTTAAAGGCTTGTGTAGAAGATATTATTTTTCTACACTGTCCTGCCATCTGCTGGAGAATGGTACGATGATGCAACTGGATGAACTGGTGATGTTTTGTAATCTGGGACCTCTGAAACTTCACCAGACCTTTTTCTCCCCAAGATATCACACATCCAGTGCCATTTCAATATTATTGATAGTTGATTATTGATTATTACTGGTTTGATTTATTGAGGTTTTAATCAAACCCATTTAATAAAACTGAACAGGCAAACTGGTTAATAACTAAAGGTCTTATAATAAAAATTATATAAAATATATATATTTAATT
>JAAIIK010000018.1:7044110-7055962 GCA_014706435.1 Silurus glanis | reverse complement strand
GTGTGTGTGTGTGTGTGTGTGTGTGTGTGTGTGTGTGTGTGTGTGTGCGAGAGAGAGAGTGTGAGCTCTCTCATTAGCTCAGGGGGAGGCAGGAGCAGTCAGTGCACTTGACAAAGTAGTAATTTGGAGACTAAAAGAGTGAATGATCTGCTGTGAAAAGAGTGAAATAAACAAATGAACTCAGCAACAGAACACACACACACACACACACACACACAGGAGCGAACACAGGACAAAATTCCTTATTCCTGTGTCATGTTCTTCTTTTAGTCATATTACACAAGTCTGTCAAAAAAAACAACAACACTCCTTTACATTTAACTACATGACCTTTGTCCCTTACGTAGGGAAGAGGAGCAGAATAAATGCATTTCAAAGTGACAGTGCACAAACAGTACAGGTCCTAAAACTGGTATTCCTTGAAAGTCATTTAGTTTCTAATTGCAATTTAACAGTAGTCTCTGTTATTCCATAAAAAAGGATGCTAGTGGACGTCTAGTACACTAAATAGTCTGCTCAGTGCCATTATGTTATGCCCTGTGTAGTGAAAAGGGACAATAATTTGTCCTTAGCATGTAGTTTTATATATAAAGATAATTTTAAGACTGTAGAAGTAAAGAGTCAAATCTGGGTCAATATCTGTGTCACTCATTAATATGGCTAAAGAAACTGAAATATTCAAATATATGTAATAAAAAAGTAAGCTTTATGAATATAAATATAAAGCTTATGTGATATCAATTCACGGTGAAGTGCTGAAGTACTATATCTTTTGACACAATGCAACATTTAAATGCATTTCTTAAAGAACAATTTTACAGCCCTGATACACATTAGCTGATTATCTTAATGTCTTTAACACACTGAAGTGGTTACATGTATGCTAAATGACAACGGATGAAATGAAAGGAATGTAATTGCGTAACTGCTCGTTTTGAAGTTTCTTACCCTGAAACTGTTGGAGAGGATACGGGTTCCTCTGTGCTTGACTCATCTGCCTCGGGAGATGCTGCTGTTGCTGCTGCTGCTGTAACTGCAAATAAACACACAGTCAGTGCACAAACACACAAAAACACACAAATACCTCATAACTGCAACAGATTAAAGCACACAATAGAAGAACAGGTGAGCTTATATGAGAGAAAAAAGCCTAAACAATAACGTGGATGTAAATTCAGGAAAATAGTACACGTCCTTGGAGAAGTGTTTGTTAAGTGTGTGTGCTGTGTTGGTGGGCTAAACAGAACCATTTTCTCCCCAGAAGAGAGAGGTGTGTGATCATCCGATATCAGTTAAGAGTCTCTTTAGCAGCATATTCTCCGAGATAGAAGAGAGAGGAAATTAAAACAGCAGGTGGTGTGTGTGTGTACGCACACGCACACACACACACACACACACACACACACACACACTTGCTAACGCGGTACTTTGATCTGTCCCAGTTTAAGTGTGGTTAAGTGGATGCTCTTTTGTTAAGACATTACCAACATACAATAAAAAGAGTCATTCGGGTGTATTTACAGAGAAAATATGCACAACGTAAGCAGGGGAAATAAGGAAATGTAGAAAGAACGTTCTCAACTGCAGACTTTTCTGTAGATCATTTGCAAAAGTCTTTGTACACTAATGTCTTTGTTGGCTGGGCTTTCCCAGACCGAATGTAAACTGGACCAGACTGTGAGTGCAATAAGTCCACTTTAATGCAGGAGGAGTTATGAACATTTTTCAGGAGTGACAAATTATCAAAATATGAAACATTCTGTAAGCCATTCTGTCCCCCTAATTTTCTGTTTGCACCTGTGTACTCTCACTGGTCATACATATATCGGTCATTTCCCTGCTTTTTCATCCCTGCATTTGCAGGTTTTAACCTCAATTGTCAATATTTCCATTTGAATCAATTTTGGTGGACACCAAAATAAGTGGCACTATCCAGCTTCCTATTCATTATTCCCCAAACCACATGTCCTCGGGATTAGAGCAAGTCCACTAGACATTTGTCATTTGACCTGTCTGCTCACTGGGTGCTTTTAGATTCAGTAAACTGGGCAAACTCTTGATACAACAGATGTTTCTAAAAGTCAAATCACAACTGATTTTCCCCCCATTCTGATATTTGATGTGAACATTAACTTAAATCTGACCTGCATCTGCATGATGTTATGCACTGAGCCGCTGCCACCTGACCGCATAATGGCCTGAATGAGCAAGTGTACACTCAATTCAATTAATTTTTATTTGTATAGAGCTTTTAACAATGAACATTGTCTCAAAGCAGCTTTACACAGATAATGTGGTGCTAAAAATTAATAAGATGTTCTTTATAAGTCTAAGTGTACACGTGTACTTATTAGTGCCTAGTGAGTAAACAAAATAAAAAAAACCTTTTGAATAGCGAAATATACACAGACCATCTACTTTAACATCAGAACGGGGAAAAAGTGTGATCTCTGATCTTTCTATAATCCTGTGAGTAAAGGGTCTGTAGAGTAAAACACCTTGTTGATCAGAGAAATAGAAACAATATAACAGTTGTATACAGGAAGTCTATAGTAATCGACCTTTACAACCCTGCTGAGCAAAAAGCATCTCAGAGTGCAAAACACAAAACCCTGAGGGTCAGGTTGGTCCAACAGTGATGACCACATCAGCTTCCAATTATGTTTGCCAAGAACAGGAATCTGAGGCTCTCGTGGGCACAAACTCCCCTAAACCAAACAGTTGAAGATGGTAAACTTAATCTGTCCAGTTTGGGAGAGTCGTTGCCCATGATAGAAGCAGATTTCTGTTCTTGACTGAAACCATTGGAAGCTGATGTGGTCTTCTGTTGCATCTAATAGTTGACAATAAATATGATATGTTATTTCTCACAGAGACTTGGCAGGTACCAGATGATTTTATCCAGCTGAATCTGCTTACCCCTATTGGATATCGACATATGTCAGAACCACGTACAACTGGTAAAGGGGGTGATCTTGCTGTCATTTTTCGTGCGTCTTTAACTGTCTCTAAACTGGTTTTTCACAATACCACGACATTTGAGAACATGGTTATGAAGTTTGGTATCAAACATCCCGTTGTACTTATATTAATTTACAGACCACCTAAACAACAAAGTGACTTTTTCTCAGAACTCAGTGAACTACTAACCCAAGCATGTGCTGTGTCGTCCCAAGTTATTCTTCTTGGTGATTTCAACATTCATGTTGATACTGCTTGCTCCACTGCTACTCAGCTAAATGTTGTCTTTGACTGTTTTGACCTCATCCAGCATGTTAATTTTCCAACTCATACTCATGGTCACACGCTTGATCTTGTTTGTACATCTGGTCTGAATAATATCTCTGTTGATAGTTTAGCTACCCCTCTTTCTGACCATAGACTCATCTCCTTTGATTTTACATCTATCTGTCCAGTCAACCACATCAAAAATCTAACCATACGTTATCGTCATTTAAATACTGTTGACACTAGCTCCTTTTGTGATTCTGTTGCCTCCTCTGCTCTTTCTGATGTGCTAAATTTAACCTGTCCATCTATGATCTATGACAAGTATTGCTGTACTGTTGAAAAATTGTTGGATGAGTTTGCCCCAACTAAGATAAGGTCTGTCCCTATGTCCCATTCCTCCCCGTGGTTCAATGCAGAGCTTCGAGGTTTGAAGGTAAAATGTAGACAACATGAACGTCTCTTCAGGAAAACTGGTTCAACTGGCCATTTTCTTATATACGCTGAATGCCTTCAGCAATACAAACTGGCCTTAAATACAGCCCGCTCTTCCCATATCTCCAGCATCATTAACAAAGCAAGCAATAGGCCCAAAATGTTATTTAGCACAATTAATAAACTGACTCAAGCACCAAAGCACAGCCTTAGTAACTCTGAATCCATGGTTATGTGCTGCTCTTTCCTGAACCATTTCCAGGGTAAGCTAGACACTTTGTATGCGACATTTGGTGAGGAACCAACTACCGATGAGCATATGAAATCTCAATCTATTAATTCTATGACAACCCTAGCCTTAACCAATTCCTCTTTAATCACTGAGCTAATACAAAAATCTAACTCCTCATCATGCACTCTTGATCCTGCACCTACTTTCCTGGTAAAAGACTGTACATCGGCGATTTCTGCCCCCATCTCCCACCTTATTAATATGTCATTTATCTCCTCTACTGTACCTGTGTCACTTAAGACTGCTGCTGTTACTCCCATACTCAAAAAGACTAATCTGGACCCGGCAGACTTATCCAACTACCGCCCTATTTCCAACCTGCCATTTGTATCGAAGATCATGGAAAAGGCTGTGGCCTCTCAGCTGCAGTCATTCCTAGCTGGTAACAACCTCTTTGATATTTTTCAATCTGGCTTCCGCCAGCAGCATAGCACGGAGACCGCGCTAGTAAAGGTTGTTAATGATCTTTTACTCATTGGAGACTCAGGTAGTCTCTCTATACTTCTGTTATTAGACCTCAGCTCTGCCTTTGATACTGTCTGTCATAAGATTTTACTTTCACGATTAGCGGAATTAGGCATATCAGGCTCTGCACTATCCTGGTTTTCCTCTTATCTCACGGGCAGGCAATATCACATCTCCATACACAATTCCAAATCTCCTACTGTCTTACTTAAACAGGGTGTCCCACAGGGCTCTGTTCTTGGCCCACTACTATTCATTCTGTACATTCAGCCGCTTGGCAACATCATTCGTAGACATGGTTTTAGTTATCATTGTTATGCTGATGATATTCAGTTATATACTGCTTGTCAACCAGATTCTGTTAATGTAAAATCCTCCCTCTCCTCTTGTGTTAGCGAGTTAAAACAATGGCTACACTCAAATTTTCTTAGCCTGAATCTGGGTAAAACCGACATTCTGATAACTGGTCCCGCATCTCTAATAAAAAACAACTCTGTGGACTTTAGTCTTGATCTGGATGCTACTACGATTTTCCCCTCAGCTACTGTTAGAAATTTAGGTATCATACTCGACCCCTCACTATCCTTTGATGCCCATATTCGCAGCCTCTCCAAAACATCTTTTTTTCATTTACAACGCATTGTCAAACTGCGACCTTTCATCTGCAGAAATGATGCCGAAACATTAGTGCATGCTCTGATTACGTCCCGTCTCGACTACTGCAATTCACTCTTCTCTGGTCTATCAGCTCACTCAATCTCACGTTTACAGTACATACAAAACTCGGCTGCCAGAATGTTAACCTCCAATAAAAAATCTGCCCACATTACCCCAATATTATTTGATCTTCACTGGCTGCCAGTCTCATCTCGCATAAAATATAAAATCATACTGCTCACTTATAAGGCACTAAATGCTCTTTCCCCCCCCTATCTTTCCGATCTTCTCTCATCCTATGTTCCTTCACGATCACTCCGGTCTTCAAATTCTGAACTTCTTTGTGTTCCTAGATACCGTCTATCCTCTGCGGGTGGCAGATCCTTTTCTGTCATTGCTCCAATACTATGGAACTCCTTACCCATTGCACTCAGAACCATCACCACTTTGACTGAATTTAAATCAAGGCTTAAGACCCACCTTTTCAACCTCCACTATTAGTCAATGCATATGTGTTAGGAGTCCTTAATTTTTCTGAAATGTGGTGTATGTTTCATGTACTATGTAGTGTTCTATCTCTTGTCCTGTATGTTTTTATGTCTATGTTGTCTCTGCTATTAACTCATGCAGCTGCATGTGATCCTTCGTCCTGGGCAAATGTCCGACGAATATGTTTATGTATGTTCATTATATTTCATCTGTCTTGATATATTGAAATATTGTACCTTGTAAAGCGTCCTTGAGCTTGGGAAAGGCGCTATATAAATTAAACTTATTATTATTATTATTATTATTATCTGTGGGAAATGTTTAACGCTTTTCTTTTCATCTCATAGCAAAGAGTGATTATTTGAGTTTTTATATCCTTTCTGGCAGTCTGGTCATTTTCCTCTGACCTTGCTTCTCAACAAGGCATTTCCACCCACAGAAATGTCACTCAGTCAGTGTTTTTTTGCACTATTCTGTGTAAACTCGAAAAACTGTTGAGTGTGAAAATCTTAGGGGGTCAACAGTTTCCAAAATACTCATGTTGCAGTCACAGCTCCTGCAGCATGATGAAAAATGGAAACTTATTCAAGAACTGCTTACATCTGATTTATGACAGTTCTCAAACCCTTTATTTCCTCAAAAGGCTTCCAGGTTGAGCTGTATGTCTGTAGGGTGTATGTGTCGTGTACCTGCTCTGCTAGTAGATGGTGGTGTTGCTGTTGTCTTTGCTCTCGCAAAAGCTGAACTTTCTGCTGCTCCATCAGGTGTAGCTGAACTCTCTTTTCCTGCTCCATAGCCATCATCTGCTTCATCATGGCTGCTTGCTGCTGCTGCTGCTGGTTGCCCAGATAACCACCTGGCCCTGCCCCATTAGGCCCAGCTGCAGGCACGCCTCCTGGCCCTCCATGAGGGGGTTGGACGCCTCCGGCCTGGCGCGGCATCCCGACCATGCCCTGCTCCTGGAAAAAGAAGAAAGAGATGCAATAAGAACTCAATGAAAAAGACAGGAACAGAAAAAACAACCACTGAAAAGAGAAATGGCTAATAAAACCGGACGATTCATTCAGCACAAGCATGTGGTGCTGAAGAACACATTTAGGTCACGATGACTTGAGACTGAAAAGACTCGCTATTATTGAATCCGAGTTAAACAAACAAGCCAGCTAAAATTCAGTCAACTTCAACACTTGGCTACATTTTGGGTCAGAATGATCCATTTTCTATAACAGTACAGTCTATGTTTAATATGAATCAATCGATAATTTATCCACAAATTTAACTAAACACATTTATATCATAGATATATCCATTTGTTATTTATTTCAGATTTTCTACTTTTGGTTTTCCAGAATGACAGAGAAATCTGGGTAAAAAAAAAAAAAAAGAGGTCATCTTCCATGACACTATGACTTGCAATGGGTCCGTTCTGGGCCCTATTCAGTATGTAGTGCACTGTTGATGGGGGGCCCTAACATGTATTATCATCACAAAATAATTAAACATGGATCAGCATGCTATTGAACTGTTCCCACCCTGATCCTCAACAGCAGTTTTTTATTTCTCTTATACCTCCATTTTTATTTATTCAATAAAAACATACTTTATCTATTTACAGCTAGATTGATTGTTACATGAACGTTCTATAACAATCACTTAGCAGCTATGAACAGTAGTTTTCTCTGCCTTTTTCTCTCATGATATTTAGACAAACGTTTCAGTAACCACAAATCCTGAATATCCTTCGAGCTTCTCCTCACAGAAAACTTCCCTGATGTGTGAGATGAGAGCATTAATATTAAATCAGGACTACTGTTGTAGAAAGTTAATGAACTCTTGAACCAATCAGAATGAAGAAATTAACAGGGCTGTGCTGTAATGGAGAATATTTAATACCCTGTCATAATCCCCACAATGCACTGCAGGTGATGTGCTCTAGCAGCCATGGAATGCCTATAATGCACAGTGCAGTTTGGTTAGATGTAAGCACAACTCAACTGAGGAAGACAGTATTTAAGTATTATTTTGTAATATAGGTGAGCACAAAAAGCGCACAATGAAGTTTTTTTCTGCATCAAAACTTGTTCTCTACAGGAGCATGCTAGTGCGTATTAAGTGATGGTACTTGTTTTATTATGCAGTGAAAGCTTCAAATGCCTGTCAGGAGGATGAACACAATTTCTTTAAGTTCAGCAAAATTTGAGCCCAAACCATGGTCACAGGAAATCCCAGAACAACATTCACTTAGAACCAATCACAGCGCGTCTTCAACTCGTCCCATTAGTGCCTTATAGTGAATCTATGGAAAATATGGAAATGTTTGGTGTCTAGTCTGCAATCAGCCATTGAAAAGAAAAATCCAGCTAAATGACATTCAGTATTCATTATCAATATGTGTGCTCTTTAGTGGTACTCCGGATTTATTTTAGGATTAAATTTGCTTCTTCAACAAGCTGATCAATTAAATAGTGTTGAAACTGTTCTAGTAATCTTACTAACATCCCCAGTGACATCACCATGACACATAACCTCTAACTTCCCCAAAATCACTAAACAAATTACAGATATAGATTCAATATAGATCTTTTTTTTTTGTGTGTATTTCAGGGTGGAGTTTGCCTTTATGACCCAATGAGTACTTGCAGGGAGTTGTATATACACTATATAGACAAAAACGTCCGATCTTAAGATTCATATCTGCATTTTGAACATCCCATTCCACTTTTCTTGCTGTTATATCAACCTCCACTCTTCTGGGAAAATTTTCCACTAGATTTTGGAGTGTGCTTGTGGAGATTTATGCTCATTCACAGCTCCTAGTTCAACTGAATGGAGAAGTTAATGCCTCTGTGTTGAGAGAAATACTCTACAATTGTGTACTCCCTTAACTCTCTATGCTCCGGGGGTCCCTTACGAGGGAAATATCAAGGCCCGTGACGTCGGAGTGACGTGGGGCCGCCTTCCCGTGGGCTCACCACCTGCAGGAGGGACCGTAAGGGACGGTGCTGTGAGGATTGGGCAGCAGTCGAAGGCGGGGGTCTGCTTAGACTGCTGCCCCCGCGACCCGAATTACGGAAAAGCGGGAGAAAATGAATGAATGAATGAATGAATGTGTACTTCCAAATTTGTGGTAACAGTTTGGGGAAGAACTATGGCTGGAAAACTCCAGTGTCCCAATACTGCTGTCCCATAGCTATAGTTATTTAGATATTTAACATTACCTCAGCTTGGCACTACACAGTGTTTTAAATATTAACTACACTAATCCTAGTGATGCTAAAATACTTTAGTACATGAGGAAAACAATTATAGAAGGAATCACACTATTCACTACATAATGCACTTTTACATCCTGTCTGTTAAAACCTTCTAAAATCCCATAATGAACTATAAAATAAGTGTCCATTAAAATACGAGCTTTTCTTTTACAGAATAAAAAGACAGTCCTATTTGGACTCGGTAGGGCTTTTGATACCGTGTTTAACCCTGAGATAATTGCCATTTTGAACCCAGATTTTAACCCCAAGCAGAGGAACGTTTCACACGTGTAATTTAGAAGCGCACCGTTTTTTTTTTTTTTTTTAATCCCGGGTTATAAAACCTGCTTTTTTGGCATTAATTCTGCATTGCGGTTCTAAACGAGTGCAGTGAGGAACAATGCAGTGTTCCAACATTATGTTTATGTGCTGTGTGCAAACAAGAACATTAACCCGGCATTTAGGATTGTCAGAAGATGAATACCCAGGATTAATTGTTATCCCCGGGTAAGCGCGAGCAGGGCGAACCGTGAAACGAGATAACCCAGGATTTCATTTACCCGGGTTTACGATGATCCAGAATAAACCATTTTAAACATGTATAAGTCCTAATGAAATAAATCATCACAGAGGTACCACTTCATCGCTCGCTTTTTTCATCCCCGTGTGAGCTACACAATTGTTTTTCCATCTAAAAGAAGATTGAACCATTTTGCAGGAGTTTTCCTGTGATAAGGAAGATACCATGAGAAGTAGTAATTGGTCGTTCATTTGGAGTCTTTAATGTGACTCTGAAGAACGAGTAGTCTCAAAGTGTGCTTTGTTTATTTTCTACTGGACGCACATGAGCAAAGCATCGCAAAATCTCTGTAGGTTATGTACAGGAATCAGAATTGATTAGTTTCTCTAATGAGTCCTCTGGTCCGAGTCGTTCGTTCTTTTGTCACGTGACTCCGATAGATGCTATGCAATGCAGTCAATCTTTTTTTCTGGGATCTGCTAATTAAAAATTAAACATTTTATTTTATTTCTGATCAAAGGAACGAAATAAACTAAATGACTCGAAAAAAAAAGATTCGTTCATTTTGATGAACGAGATTTAAAGAACCAAGTCACTGAATGATCCGATCTTCCAATCACTAATGAGATGGCTGTATGTCGAGGTCCCACAATGCATTATGGTTTAGGCCGGTAATAACTACTTTATAATATTGTCGTAAATATGATATGATGAGAACAATGGGGTTCAACGGCGCATGTCTGTGTCGATGTGTGTGTTTTTGCGTTTCGCTGTATTGATTGATTGGCTGGGCTCTAACTCCCTCTCCCTCTTTCTGGCTGTAAAAGCAGACGCTTCAGATTCGTCGAACGATCGATACGTGAAAACCTCCACAGAGGCTGCAGGATCTCCTCACTTAACCAGCCAGGCTGACAAAACGAGCGCAGAGCAGCATGAGTGTGTACGTGCGTACGCGTGTGTGCGTGTGGACAGATGAGGGCAGCGTTGCTCTATCCTCACTCTCTGAATCGTCATATCTCCGTTTCTCCCACCTCCATGCCTATCTGGCAGTCATGCACGCCTTCTCGCTTTTCTCCGAGTCTCTCCCTCAATATCGCTGCTTATCTCTGTCCCCACACCCCCACTTTCTCTTTTACAATCCAAACGCTGTCATCCGTACTTTCCTCTCTATCTCCCCTTTACTCGCTCACACACTCTCCCTCTCTGTGGTTTGCTAACTGCCCCCCCCCCCCACACACACACACCTCCCTCCGCTCACTCGACGGCTTAATCACGAGTGCTGTAATATACATCGGCCTCTTCCTGTCTGCTCCATAATGCGCCTGAGAGCGAACGAGGGAGAGAAACGGAAGGTAGAGAAAGAAGGAAGATGAACAGTATCGAGGAAGAAACGGAGGAAGCGATAAATAAGAGACCGAAGGAGAGGAGAATGAGAAAGCAAGAGAAAGGTGTAGAGAAAAGGCAAAAAAGAAGGAAAATAGAAGAATATATAGACATAGGAAAGAGAAGAAAGGGGGAGAGGAATAGCTAGAAAAGGATCAATTGCTTCAGGATTGTTCTAGTGGTACAGACATGAACATATATCGGAAGAAGTGATGGGAAATGAAGGGATGGAAAATAAATAACGAGGCAAAAGTAGAGCTGAGGAGGAAAGAGAGACCTGGGAAGAGAAGGAAACTGGGAAAATGTGAGAGAAATCAGGAAAAAGAAAGAGCAGAGAGAACGAGAAGAGGGGAGGGGTACAAAAAAAATGTAATAAGATAAAATTTTGAAGAAGAAAAAGGTGTGTACAAAACAGAGAGAGAGAAAAGGGAAAGAAAGAGATAGCAGTGAGAGGAAAAAAAACGAGAAATGAGTACAAGAGATACGGAACTGAACGAAAGGAAAGTAGAGAAATAAAGGGATCAAGGAACAAGAGAGAGAGGGAGAGCAGGTAGCCAGGCAACAGCGGCTGTAATGTTGAGCAGATGGTGCTCATAGGAGCCATGATGGACGACGGCAGGCGGCAGCCTCTAGCGTGAGCGCACACACACACACACACACACACACACACACACACACACACACACACGGGAGCGAGAGCGTGACACGGGGGGGGGAGTGTAAATAAAGTGCCGTGCCTCTTTTATTCTTTCCTCTGCCTCTTTCTCTCGCTCTTCACCTCCGTGCGCCCACCAAACCCCCCTTCTCTTTGTTTTCTCTCGCTCCACCTGGTCTGTCGTTCACACACTGGACACACAGTGTTGCTCACTGCAAAGCAATACACACCCCTCGGTGTGACACTCTATCTCACATACACAGCGGATTATATTCACCAAATTGGGTGTTTGATCAGGGCTTCAACCCTGACACACACACACACACACACACACACACACACACACACACAATGTAATTTCCTAATTTAGTTATGATTGTGGCTAAAGTGTAGATTTTTTTATTAATTAATATAAATGAATTAATATAAATGAACGTGTCGCTTGCTAGTACTAACGTGGGATCACGTTAAAGT
>JAAIIK010000018.1:7027027-7042181 GCA_014706435.1 Silurus glanis | reverse complement strand
CACACACACACACACACACACACACACACACACACACACACACACAGAGTAGGACTTGCAAGAACAGGTGCCGGTGAAAGGGTAAAGCAGGAGTGATGAAATCTGATGTAAGGAGGAGAAAAGACGGATAACAGCAGGAAAGAGATGAAAATGTCTCTGTCTCACTTCCTGTCTTACTCTCCATCTGTCTCGCAGGGTGTGAAAGCAATGCCACACAGATCCATCAGCTGTGACATGTGACACACCAAAAGAGACATACTAAATAAGGGACAGAGAAGGAGACACTAAAAAAAGGCACACTAGAAGGGACATACCGAGAAGGAGACACAATGACGGGGACATAGAGAGACACTACAAGCTACAGTACATAATGAGAAAGACACACAGAGGGACATTGAGTAAGACACACTGAGTAGGACACATTGAGGGAGATCGTACACTTAGAAGGGCACAATGGGGGCATCCTATAACAGACATAATGGAAAAAAAAAACAAGAGAGAATGTCACATAAGACAATGACAAGACTATTCCGAGAAGGACAGATTAAGAGAGACAAACTTAGAGGGATACACCGAAAAGGATACACTAAGAGAAAGACTGAGGAGGACACAAAAAGAGAACCACTATAAAAGACACTGTGACAAGGTCACACTAAGAGAGACAAACTGATAAGGATGCACTCAGAGACGCACTGTGAAGGACACACTAAGAGAAACACACTGAGAAGGATACACTAAGAGGACACACTAAGAGAAACACTCAGAGACACACTCAAGGATACACTAAGAGAGACACACTGAAGGATACACACGAAGAGAAACACATAAAAAAACACTAAGAGACGCACACTGAGAAGGACACACTAAGAAAGACACATTGTGAAGGATACACTAAGAGAGGCACATTGTGAAGGATACACTAAGAGAAACACACTGAGAAAGATACACTAAAAGACACTGAAAAATACACTAAAAGAGAGACACTGATGATGATGAAGTCAGGTGTGTCAGCAGTGAAGTGTGCAGTAGGAACGACAGACTGGTTTAAGGTGGAGGTTGGATTGCATCAAGGATTGGCTCTAAGCCCTTTCCTGTTTGCAGTGGTGATGGACAGGTTGACGGACGAGGTCAGACAGGAGTCTCCGTGGACTATGATGTTTGCGGACGATATTGTGATTTGTGGTGAGATTAGGGAGCAGGTTGAGAAGAGCCTGGAGAGGTGGAGGTAGGCGCTGGAGAGAGGGAGAATGAAAGTCAGTAGGAGGAAGACAGAGTACATGTGTGTGAATGGGAGGAAGGGCAGTGGAGTGGTGCGGTTGCAGGGAGAAGAGGTGGAGAAGGTGGAGGAGTTTAGGTACCTGGGGTCAACAGTGCAAACTAATGA
This sequence comes from Silurus glanis, assembly GCA_014706435.1. NCBI lineage: Eukaryota > Metazoa > Chordata > Actinopteri > Siluriformes > Siluridae > Silurus > Silurus glanis. Next base: position 7,040,797 of record JAAIIK010000018.1, on the reverse strand, counting down.
AGAGTGTGTTAGAGAAGTGAAGAAAAGAGTGCAGGCAGGGTGAAGAAAAGTGATAGCAGGAGTGATTTGTGATAGAAGAGTATCTGCGAGGGTGAAAGGGAAAGTTTATAGGACTGTGGTGAGACCTGCGATGTTGTATGGTTTAGACACAGTGTTTTTGAGTAAAAGACAGGAGGTGGAGCTGGAGGTAGCAGAGCTGAAGATGCTGAGATTTTCATTAGGAGTGACAAGGATGGACAAGATTAGAAACAAATTTATTATAGGGACAGCGCATGTAGGATGTTTTGGGGACAAAAGGAAAGCGGCCCGATTGAGATGGTTTGGACATGTGCAGAGGAGGGACATGGGATATATCAGTAGAAGAATGGTGAGAATGAAACCACCAGGAAGGGGGAAAAGAGGAAGGCCAAAAAAAGGAGGTTCATGGATGTAGTGAAAGAAGACAAGCATGTAGTTGGTTTGAAAGAGACAGATGTAGAGGACAGAGCAGTATGGAGACGGATGATCCGCTGTGGCGACCCCTTATGGGAGCAGCCGAAAGAAGAAGAAAGACACACAAAGAGAGACACTGCACTGATCTTCATTACTGCTACACACAGAAGCGCATAAAAGCCGTCTCCGGAAACAGCTGCATATCAGTACAGATGTGTTAATAATTCTGGACATCGAGTGAGAAAACCATCAAACACCTGAAATAATGTTATGTTAAATATCATTTTTGTCGCCTACAGTCTTGTGTGTGTGACAGAGTGCGCTCACACACTGCGCTGTAAACCTACATATATACACACACACACACACACACACACACACACACACACCCTAGAGGCTCTGAGTGTAAGTATGTGCACGTGTGTGTGTGTGTGTGTGTTCTAGCCTTACCTCAGCTGTCCAATCACAGCTCTTCTCAGCAGAGCACACACATAATGACCAATCATCTGCTGCCCACTGTTGGCACAGCGACACACCAACACATATAGGGCCAAAGGGTCTTGGTGTGTGTGCGTATATATGTTTATTCCCGAACACAAAGAGAGTGTGTGTGTGTGTGTGCGCGCGTGTGTGTGCGCGAGTCTCTCTCTCTCTCTCTCTCTCTCTCTCTCTCAGGCACTTTTTCTCCTGAGCAGCAATTACCAGAGCCGTGATTTATGTGACCAGTCAAAAGAGCCTCTCCCTCTCCTCTCACACTCTTTATTTCTCGCATTTCTGTCAGTTTCTCTGGCTCCTTCCTCATCTCTCTCACTTTCTTTCGCTTTATCACTCACTCACTCCATATCTTTTACACTCCCTTTTCGGTTCTCTCTATCTTTTACCCCATCAGTGAGGGTACTTACTGCCACAGTGCACTTACTGATCGCTAGCGTTCAATTCTGTGATTGCTGAAATTGCATACATTGTTTTTGGGGGGTTGGGGGAGAGCGTGCATGTGTTTGTGTGGATTGAGGGTACTAGTTTGTGATAACTACAGTATGCAGCCCAGGGTTTAATCACCATGAAACATAAATGACAAAGTGCACACAGACGGCTTCTTGTTCAAGTAGAAATTCCTACCACACACACACACACACACACACACACACACACACACACACACACACACAGCAATTAGCATGGTTGTGTCCTCACATACACCTCTCCCGCCCTCCCGCTCTATTCCTTTTCTCTCCCTTTATTTAAAGATCGTTAACGGGGGGGAAGGGGTGAAGAATGCACTGCCCCAGGGGACACCCTGTCCTCCCGTCAGAGAAAGTGAGAGAGTGAGAGAGAGAGAGAGAGAGAGAGAGAGAGAGAGAGAGAGGGGGGGGGATGGAGGGATGGAGGGAAGAGGGCAGGTAAACACTTAGACGGCAGAGAGGGAAAATAAGAGAATGGGTAAACATGTGTTTAGCGTGCACGCACACACACACACACACACACACACACACACACACAGCCTGAAAAGAGCAATCAGTGGTTAAGACAGAGACACACGAGTACAGTGGTTGTCTCATGAGCTGCACGAGAAGACAAGCGAGAGGAGGAGAAGACAAGAGTGAGAAGACGGGACGTCTGCAGCGTGACAGAACTGCCTGCTAGTGACGGACCCGCGCTAACCAGAGACAAGGAGAGACGGAGAGACTCAGTGTTTGTACGACAAGAGACGGGATGTGCTAATTACTGCCTGATCCACTAATCACTGGGAGAGAGATGGAGAGAGGGAGAGAGAGAGAGAGAGAGAGAGAGAGAGAGAGAGAGAGACAGAGAGAGAGATGTGGGGGGAACAGAGAGAATGTGTTGCTAGGTGCACATATGGATGGATGCAAATAAACACTCTTATCTGACAGCCTAAATAACTTGTCCACAATGTCTATGTTCAAATTCACCGAACATAGATATGTTGTTTAACATTTGAACATCATTTGTATGTCGTTTCGATACTTTAGTACCGATGAGACTAAAGGCTATTGGTGTCACGCAGTCATGTAACAGAAGACAAATCTCACTCTGAAAACTGTGGCATGGAGGCACAAACACATCTATTGACACGTACACAAACACAACACGGTTTTAGGGAAGTCTGAAGTCATGTATGTCTTTGTGGGGACCGAATTTGTACCAATACCGGCAGATATGACCTTGTGGGGACGTTCGGCTGGTGTCCATGATGATTTTATTATGCCCGTAGAAATTTTCTTACAGGTCCTCACAAGTATAGTATAGATTTGGTGTGTGTGTGCACGGGTGTGTGTAGCGATGTTCTCATTTGCAGAGTTTTTGAGAGTACGCCTCTCCCTAGCAGTTACTCATCCAACTTTATTATTGCTATCAGTGTGTATTACTGTTATTATAGTATCAAGGTTGTAGCACTTGCAGTTTGACTGACTGCTTCATGACTAGTGTGTGTAGACCTCCTGAGTACTTTTCCTGCCTCTTCACCTGCCAATCACAGCGAAACTCATCCTGAGGTGCCCGAGCTCCTGCTCAGTCTTTATTGACTGCTCTCAGTGTGACCCAGAGACGAGAACTCGAGTCTCACGATCGCGACTCGATTCTCACTCGAGTCCCTCGGCTCAGACCAGCCCAGATATCAAGGTGTCTACCTTTAATCAGTGTAGTTAGAATGTGTTCATTTCACAAGTTTTCAATAACCTGATTATCTTGTTGTTACATAAACGCATACTTTCAATTTATACTGATTTCTCACGTTGTATAATTATCCACATATATTATTAATGTTAAGAGATACAATTCAGCCCATTTCTATGTTCAGAAACATAAGATATTGTGCTGAAAAACTAATTTGTTGCTATCACAATAATATTAATGAATCCAGTGAGTCAGGAGACAGGAGTTTCTTCCATCACTTATTACTCTCGAAATGTTTCTCTTGCTATTGAACTGATGCTAAGTAGATTTGGCGGCAATCAAAACAAGTTTAAAACACAGCGTGTGCTCTACCCTGATTGGTGGATCTCTGCGTGCTTGACCAGTTATGTTTTTATCCACTCATATATATATATGGAAAGAAACGTCTGATTTAGCAAAATGTGTTTGAGTAAAATATTTGACTTTGAAACGTAGTGAATATTTTTTGTTCTATAATTTAAACTGAATGTAAACCTAATATTAGCCTAGCCAAACCCCTAATGTGCACTAGCTATTTTTATTTATGATGTAATTTGATATATCTGCCCATGCCCTTTAGATTTACTTTAATTTAATTTATTTATTGATTTTACTTTAATAGATGCACTTTATTCAGTATGTTTGCAGGGCAAGATTTCTTAACAGAAATAAAAACAGGATAGCTGTAAGACTGTAGCTGTATTTTTTTCTATTTATTTATTTTTAATAGTTTTAAGCTACTCTGCATTCGACTATTTTAAACATGAAAACGAAAGAAAATGCCTCTTGAATTTATGTCCCACATGTACATAGTAATTTCAAATCTTATCATCTTTAATGTTATGTTAATGTTAAAGTTATAATGTTTATATTTACAATCAACATTCAATCAAAGTTACATATGTAACATTGACTATACAGTTTCGGACATGGACAAAAGTATTGGGACACCTGACTTTTCCAACCAAACTGTTACCACAAACTTGGAGTCTAAACAGTATCTGATAGCGTGACAGGAGACAGGCACTAAATCACCCTCAGACATTAACACTACAGTCTACAGCCTGATTGTACAGCTTTACTGTCTATAAGTGCAGAGTTTATTTTATAACACGACATGTTATTATTTTATAACATGACCACTACAAGATTTATTGGCCAATATTGAGAAACAAGGATGACCCTTCTTTTCGTGTCCCCCATTGCGTTCGTACTTTACATTTACGTCATTTGTCCAAGGTGACTTATGTTTGTAAGTCCCAAAAGACCCATCATAACAGCAAAATCACATACAAATCTCATGGTCAGGTGTCCACATATTTGTCCAAATATTGTACATCACTCATCACAGTTAGCTGGCTAGCTTGTAGCGACATTTTCCCTCACTCTCTAGCTTGAATGCACAGAGGTCCAAAATGGCATAATATTGCGTTTTAAGTTCCCATTTCTGAGGTAAATCGAATGCAGCATAATCCTCATAGGTAGTATATCAATGCAAATCTCTCTCCTGACCTTTTATTTTATTTAATTTTATTTGTACAGAACGTTTTCTCAAAAAGACATTGTCACAAAGCAACTTTACAGAAATATACCGTATCAATTCCGAATATAAATTTGTAATTTATTAGCTTATTCCTAATGACAGCACCAGAGGCGAGGATGACGAGGAAGAACCTCCTCGAGTCGACATGAGGAAGAAACCTTCTAAAGGGAACCAGATGTGAAAGGGAACCCATCCTCACCATTCCCCTTCTGTAACTGTGTACAATAGGGTCAAAAAGTACAGTGTGTATGCAGGAAACGTAAAGTTTTTGTATTGTCGTTATTGAATGTTAACTGATGCAGACTTGAGTAAAAGAAGTATTCGTATCAGCTGCAGTTTGAAGCCATCTTCATGTTTTCTAAGTAGTATCTTCCACAGTAATCTCTTCAAGTTCTATGCATTCATTTTAGGATATGAGGTGCTAGTGTTGACCCTGGCTTCATCGCTGGTAATGTCAGTAAATCAGTTGTAAGACCAGCTGTACCGTAAAAAGTACATGTGGGCTATTATAATATGTTTTCAGCTGCAGTTTATTCTGCTGTCTCACTCGTTTTAATGGTCAGCCGATAACCTTTGGCTCCTCTGACTATGTGGCTAAGTGAGCATAAATCTCCACAAGAACACTCCAAAATCTAGTGGAACATCTTCCCAGAGGAGTGGAGGCTATTAGAACAGCAAATGGGGGACTACATGTGGAATGGGATGTTCAAAAAGCACATACGAATTATGCTCAGGTGTCCAGATATCTGACTGCGTGGCCGATCGACAAAACGAGAACGTGTGTTTTGTGGTTGCGTTGGAGATTCTGAGAAGAGAAAAGCCGTGGGTTCGGTACCAGGGAAGTTTTCAAGAAGACAAAGACAGAACCGAAAAAGAGGGAAATCAATAACACCTCACGTCAATCTTACTGAGGTGCTTTTAGTTCTTTTGAGAGTTTAAGCTGTTTTTGGTAGCCCTTTGTTCTGGTTACGTGTTCAAATTCGTCTTTTACCTGCTTTCTTGATTGTAATTGTAATTACAGACCTAGGGTTTGTTGTCAAAAAAAAGCTGAAGAACGTCAGAAAACTACGCTCTTCAACCAAGTCTCTGGTTACACCGGAGTCAGAGGTCAAGCTGTCACCGTGGTAACTCCTAGTTAGACCGAATTGTGTTTTTGTAGGCACAGGATGGGTGTGAGGGGGGAGTTGGAGGGTTATTGTCATGGCAACTGCTACACCCAAAGGTGATATTAAGGGTCCAGAGAGGAATGTGTCAGTATCAATGTCCTGCTGATGTTAGAGAGAGAGAGAGAGAGAGAGAGAGAGAGAGAGAGAGAGAAAGAAGGGTGCGGAGAGAGGGGATGACAGGGAGCGGTAATAACTTGGATAAATAGAGCACGAGAGAAAAGAGAGGGAGGGACAAAAGTGCTGACACAAAAGAAGAAGGAGGAAAAGCAGCGTGCTCATTTGCAGTCTGTCTCGGCACAACGGTCGTGAGTTTCTGCATGCGCTCAGAGCTTGCCTCGGTACAGCAGCTACAGCACCGGGATACGTGCTAGACCACACACACACACACACACACACACACACACACACACACACACACTATTACGAAGTGATAAAAGGGCTTGATTAAGACCCTAAATATCAGCAGGATTTAGTTCTTGAAGAAACCAATAGTAAAAGAGACAGAGAGTCTGAGGAAAAGAGAGAGAAACAGAGGGAGAAAGACGATACACAAAAGATTTCCCTGCAAGTTACGCATTAAGTCATGAATCCACACGTCTCCATGCTTATCATTTCACACACTGTAGTCTCCCTAGAGGACGACTGCACATTAGATGATGAAATATCAGAAATCAGGAAGGCAACAACACTGGGAAGTTTTTTATTGTTTGATTTATATAAAGGAAATATCAGAACATCGGTGCATCAGCTCATGTTAACATCCTTTAGTCCCAACTTTACTAGTGGTAACATTTTTCATCTCAGATGGTGTTGATATTCTATAAGAGCAGCTCTGACAATAGTGCCAATCCAGAATGCCAGGTTTACTGTCTATTATTAATTATTTTTATAATATATAGAGGACTATAGTTCTGATGTGTTATTTTATAGCTTGCATGGTTTGGAAGGAAATAAAAGGTGTATGAATAAGGTGGTGAAGTTTTCTATAAGGATGTTAATTTCAGTGTACTTGCAGCACTGAGGTAAATATGTGCTTTTTTTTGCAACAGGTAGGGAGAAATGGTAGCTCAGAAATTAAAGCTCAAATCGGGAGGACAGGGGTTCAAACCGCAGTATCACCAAGCTGCCACACTTGGGGCCCTTGAGCAAGGCCCCTTATCCTCTGTGCGGCAGGGGTGCTGTATCAAGGCTGACCCTGCGCTCTAAACCCAGCTTTCTTACATCACTAGGATATGCGAAAGAAACAGTTTCACTATGCTGTAAAGTATATGTGACAAGTATAAAGCACCTTCCTTTCAACATACATCTTTAGGACAGAGAAATACGTGTTTTCCAGCTTTGCGATATGAACAAACTGTGATGTTTATTTTTTGGTCCAAAAACTGCTCGTTCCAAACGCTTGCGAATGCTCACGATCCCCGATGAGGCACAAGTGTAAAAAAAAAAAAGTGTGCTTTTTCTGCTAGCCGTTTATTTACTTTCTGTCTCTTTAAATTGGAGCACCGATGTTGAGGTTCAGTAAGCTGCAAGTATCTGGAGACTATAAAGTTGTTAGTTGAATTGAATGGGTCACATGACTGCATCATATGGCTAAAAAAACGTGTAACTATTATTGAGCAGCTTCGTTTTTTTTCCCCCGTAATTCACACTACACTGTGAAAAAAAAAACCTGGTCAAATTATTCCACTAGTGAACACTTTTGAAAACAATTTATCCAAATGACTGATTGAGAATGAAATGAGAGAGGTGTTCAAGGAATCTTTTTAGCCTTTTATAGCTGCTGTAATGTAAGTGATAACAGGAAGCAGGTTGTATCTCACATACTCCATAACATTACAAATAATAAATACAGTATAACTGAAAAAAAAAATACAGGCTGGTGTCTCAAATAAATAAATTATTGCTTAAACACTTGCTGTTTATTCCAAAAAATTTATTATTTCACAAGTAAACTAGACTTAAACCTTGTTAGCTTCACTGCAGCTTGCAGTCAACTCTGTCGCACACACTGACCTTTAATTAACAACAAACCTACGCTGCATTCGGACCCCTTTCATTTTTTTCAAGATTTGTTATATTGCAGCCTGATATTACAATCGACAGCAGCTTTCAGGTCTCTCCAGAGATGTTCAATAGGGTTCAAGTCAGGTCTCTGCCTGGGCCACTCTAGGACATTCAGAGTTGTCCTTAGGGTTGTTTTCATGTAGAAAAGTGAACCTCAGCCCAGACAGAGGTCCTGAGCGCCGTGGAACAGGTTTTTATTGAGGGTATCTCTTTACCCCATTCAGCTTTCCCTCAACCCCGACCCTCTTTCCAGTCTTTCTAAATGCACTGTACTGTACAGTGCATTTAGAAATGAATACAACACTGATGAATCATTTGCTGCCATCTTGTTTTTCTTATTTATTTAATGTGTTTAATTTAATGTAAACTTATCATCAGCAGCAGAAAAGATTCTTACCTCATTCTGAATTAAATAATTGAGTTTTTCAGAATTATGGTCAAAATAACGTATTTTGCGCAAATATTTGGAGCACTGTATCTTTTTTGTTGCCATACTGTCGAGAGTCACTGAGCCAGCTGTTCACAAGCTCATTGATGACGCCATGTTTTAGGACAATGTGTGTCTTGTGTTCACATGTTGTCTGTACGTCAGAGAAGAGAGAGAACACGACAATTTGCAAGGCAGTGGTACTCAAAATCCGAGAAAACCCAGAGAACCACTGCTTTATGCCAATCATTCTATGTCAGATGAATGCATCTCCTGGATATTTGGTATAATCTCTGTAAAAGATACTGTATGGATGAGAAATTTCACACTTCTCTGTTTAAGCCTGAAAGCAATTGTTGGATCTCGTTGATAAAGATTTATCCAAAACATGTTTATGATCTCTTCAGTTTATGATATTTCTGATTGAAAATCCTTGTCTTTGTGAGCCAGGACTTTTCATTTTAAAGAAAGTTTCATTGGGAAGCAGTCGTGTGGAAAGTGTATGCAAACAGAATTAGTTTATCTTAGTGTGATGTTTTCTCATGCTCATCTCATTATACAACCTTTATACACTTTTAAGTTATGCCTGTGGTTTCAGGTCTTTTCCTCTTGTGGTCCATCCACCTCAAGGTTAGACATGTTGAGATGCCTTTCCACACAGTATGCGTGTAATGAGTGGGTTCCTGTAGACTTCCCATCAACCCCATCCAGTCCCTTTTTTTTTTCCCCTCAGGTGTTTTCACCAGCTGGACCTGGAGGTTTTTTGTTTTTCGCACCATTCTTTGGAAACTCTACAGAGCATCGTGTTACTACAACCAGGAGATAAGCAGTTTTCTGGAAATACGTAAACCAGCTTGTATGGAATGGAGATCAGAAAAAGGCTGTGACTCTGTAGAAATGGTTATAGGTTCAAATCCCACAATGGGAACAATCCTCAGACCTTTAGATGCTTTAATGCAACTCTTAAACCCTCAATCGCTCAGCTCTGTGTTTGGATTAGATTCTGTCAGGCTTGGATAGCAGTGTGTGTGTGTGTGTGTGTGTGTGTGTGTGTGTGTGTGTGTGTGTGTAAATAATAACTTCTTGACCCCCGAGAGCCCTCAGCATAAGCCAACAGTGCCATCTGTGCCCTGCTGCGCTGGTGCCTGCACTAAACCGTCTGGAGTTATCCAATTAGTGTCGATTCATTTGCTCTAAACACGTCCTAAATAACAAAATATTATTTAAAAGTCAATACAAATTTCCGAAACGCCACAGTGAGACAGTGCAGTTCCTGCTACCAGCAAGAGTCGCTTCCTTTACAGCTACAGCTGAACGGAAAACACACACTCACCGCGATACTGGCAGGAGTGCATGCGGCTAAATAAACTCATTTAACACACAATCCACACACGCGAATAACAAGTCGGTGTGTACAATGTGAATTCCCAGGTGTGTCTGAAGAGCGGCTGGCGGCTATTTCTGTCTGAAATACAAAAAAAAAAAAAAAACTGTGGAAAAAAAAGGGATGAAGAAAAGGAACGGAAAAAGGAGGAACGGAAACAAAGCTAAATTTAGTCTGATGCGACATTCCAGAAAAGAATAATACTCTTTCCTGCAGGCTGCACACACACACACACACACACACACACACACACACACACACACGCACACGCACACGCACACACGATTCTACACAAAAGAAATGTTTTGTATGCTGTAAAATGCACGAAAAAGCGCTCTAAAGTGGACGGTTTTTCCCTCAATACACTTGTTTCAACCGGCATGAACATTTAAGTTTGTCCGGTTCCACCTCGGCTCCTCAGGAATTCAGGCTCTGCCGCTGATAAGAGGCGAAATTACATAAAACAGAGAACAACAAGTAGCGTGTGATTCTTCACGTGGCCAGGCATTGACCTTCAGCAAGACAGAGAGAAACAGGGACGAGTGGGAGGCCTGCGAGAAGTGGCGAGAGGGAATGATAGTAAAAGAGAAAACTGGAAAACAGCAGGAAGGGAGAAAGAGAAACAATGTGATAGAAACATCCAAATTTTCAATTCCGCCCCTCAAAAAAAAAAAAAAAAAAAAAAAAAACCTTCAAGATGATTTACTCAACTTTTCCAGGAGAGAAGGCTGCAAAACAGAACAGGCGGAGGAACAAAAACACACAGACAGAGAACAGAGAGAAACAGAACAGCTTCTCCTTACTCACTTTCCCAAAGCGGTACATTTTTGTCAAAGGACAAGTTGTGTAATGCTACCTGATGTATGATTTGTTTAGCCAAATTAAAATTGGGACCATATGAACAAAACAGCAGCACCAAAATTTTTGCTAATTCCTTTAGATACAACCAAAGATGGAAAACAAGTTGTAGTGCTATTCGACATTAACAAAATTCGAGACCAACTCACCCACAGGCACTGTGTAAGCTACAGTAAAAGTGATCGTGTGTTCATTAAATCTGGTATAGAGAAACGATCAATAGCGTTTGACCAATCAGAATCAAGAATTTAACAGCCCTGTGGTATAAAACGAAAATAATCTACCTGGACATTTACATTTACGGCATTTAGCAGACACCTTTATCCAGAGCTACTTACATTTATCTCATTCATACAACTGAGCAGCTATGGGTTTAAAGAGTGGCAGCTTGGTGTGGCTGGGATTTGAACTCACAACCTTCGGATTTAAAAATACCAAAGCTTCCACTGCTAAGCTACCATATCCCAGGGGTGGTCACTGTGGTGTATGTTGAATTGTTACTAAATCACTTGGTTTGATGCCACAAACATCCTTAGGAGGTGGAGTCTCATTGCTGAAATGAAATATGAGCAAAAGTATGTGCACCCCTGATCTACCCACACATGAGCCTTTCACAAACTGTTACCACAAAGCAGGAAGCACACGATTGTATAGAAGCACTCTGTACGATGTAACATTACAATTTCAATCCCAGATTGAAGTGAAAGAGCTTAAGAGTCCTGCCCAGATCCCTAAACTCAACCTCATTGAACACCTTTGGGATGAACCGAAGCTCAATCACTGCACCCAAGGCATCCTGACATCAGTGTCTGACCGCATTAATGCTCTTGTGGCTAAATGAGCACAAATCCTCACAGCCACACTCCAAAATGTAGTGAAAAGCCTTCCCGGAAGAGTGGAGGATCTTTAGGCGCAAAGTGGCAACCCAAACCATATTCATATATGTGAAGTTCAAGGTAATTGTCCACAAACTTTTGACCACAGAGTGTAAGCTGTGAATACAGTGTAACACAATAAGAATGTAATGCAATGTACAAAATCTTTGTACTACTTAAATGACTTTTTTTCTATGCAGGGAAAAAGAGAGAGTTTTGTATTTTACACCTCGCAAGCAGGTATAATTAAAGTTTCACGATTTTTACCTCCGTTTGTGGCTCACCTTTCAAAGTTCAGCCCCCTGAGACGAACCACCGTATCAACCACTGTAAAAAAAAAAAAAACTCTTAAAGAAACCCAGTTCTTTTAATATTCCTATAAGTAGAAATACTGTGTAAAAATTACTTTTTTTTCTAGTGATATCCGTGATTTTGGACAAGAAAGTAGTGTATAAAGTTAGTAAGAGGTGAATTCTGAGCTGTTTTGTATAAAGAGACATCATTATATAGTTGGACAGAATTACTGGAATGCACACATATAGAGTCAAAAAAGACACTATAAACATTTGGACATGAACTGCTGTCTGGTGGACACATTTTAGAAACAAAAGTTCATGAAATAGACCAACTCATCAGGCTTACTGACACTATACAGTATACTTGATATTTGACAGGACCTTTGAGTTAAAAGTGCTGTGGTTGTCTTCTGTACAGCTGTAATTGTATTGGGAATGAAATTCAGTGGCAAAAATTACATGTGCAGCTCAAACATTTTTACTTTCTATGGGTGATGCTTAAACTGGTATTAAAATGGCAAACTTTCAGCTGGATCTTCATCTTCGGGAAGATGTTCGGCGAAGACGAATCTGGCAAGTCGGGTGGGTGCCAAAGTGACATGTTTCCGGCAAGAAATTCGCATGAGAAGAGGTCGGTGACAGGGTGCGAACGTGGTCAGAATAGCAGACGTGGTAACGCACATGGTCAGATTTTGCCCAGTTGTGCAGCTTCCGATGTACACAAACTGACTTTTGAATGTCTGTGCTCCCTGTGACTGTGTGTGCAGCCTTGTGCTGCCATCTGTTGGCATGTTACAAAATTAGTCTCCAAACTTTGATACCACATCAAAGTGAACAATGACACTAAGGGCGCCAATACTTTTAGACTTGAATTAACTAAAACAGTGTAGTGGTATTCGATGTATAGTTTTCAAATGGACATGTTTTGTAACTCAGCTAAAACACCTACTTGCTAGTCTGATGTCACTGATGTAGTATTTTCAGAAAAGTGAATCCTGATGTAATTTATCACAATGCTGATATAATCATTATGTCTTGTTACTTATTTTAGGTTCACAAGCATCTAAGTGTATCTTGGTAAATTTTTTTGTCACTGCTGAGCAGTGTGTGTGTGTGTGTGTGTGTGTGTGTGTGTGTGTGTGTGTGTGTGTGTGTGTGTGTGTGTGTATGCGTTTATCGATGTACAACACTGTTAACGAAACGTACGGTGTTCCTTGCAGGGTAATTACTGTGTACTCGCTGCCTGTGTAGCACAACCATGACCTTTTCTTTCACAGAGAGAGAAAGAGAGAGAGAGAGAGAGAGAGAGAGAGAGAGAGAGAGAGAGAGAGAGAGAGAGAGAGAGAGACGAAGACAGGCCCGAGTGACTTCCTGCTAGTTCAGCAGGAACTCTTTGTGCTTTTCCCATCCTTGTTCCTTCAGTAGTGAGTATGTGTTTGTGTGTGGGGTGGAGAGAGTGAGTGGGGCAAAAAACATACGAACGTTTAAAAAGACACAGAACAGACCGAGATGGAGATGGGCAACGAGAATACGACTGAATGAGGCAGATGGAGACGGACTGACTGTCCATCCTGCTGCAGAAAACTGAATTATGCTGTCAGGGAAAATATGGTTTGGTAAAATTGAAAGACAGTGCATGAGAGAGAGAGGGAGGGAGAGAGGAAGAGAGAAGGAGGGGGAGAAAGAGAGAGAGGGAGGGAGAGAGAGAGAGGAAGGAGCACAGGTCAGCAGGAAAAGAAGAGATTTGCTGACATGCTATTTTCAGTCCACACACCCTTCATAAGGCATGACTGTACAACACTACTGATTTTAAAAAAAAAAAAAGGAGAGAGAGAGAGAGAGAGAGAGAGAGAGAGAGAGAGAGAGAGAGAGAGAGAGAGAGAGAGGGAGGATAACAGTGTTTTTGATGTATGCGAAGAAACACTAGCAGGCTACAGAGTAACCTGCCACATGAGACATGCTTTCTCTCACGGCCATTTGAAACCAAGGTGTCTGTCTCTTCTGTCTCACTCACTCACTCACTCACTCACTCACTCACTCACTCACTCACTC
>JAAIIK010000018.1:7006240-7019704 GCA_014706435.1 Silurus glanis | reverse complement strand
ACACACACACACACACACACACACACACACACACACACACACACACAAAGCAAAAGCACACATCTGAGCTAAACACTGATAACGGCAGGTGAAATGACGAGGAGCCACCGGATAGAAATGCAACTCTGGGCCCAGTGCACATCAGAGTTCACACTCCGAACACAGAAACTGTAATAAGAGACGATTTTAGCACCGAGTTTAAGAATCAATAGTGAGATGAAGGTTACTTCCTGCCAAAGCTGAACTGTAAAACAGAGCGCTGGCATTGCTCTGATGCACAGGATCAATAATAGGCCAAAAAACATTGGCAAAAAAAAAAATACAGTTGGATCTGGAGAAAAATTTGGAAAGGTCTGGGATTAAAAAAAAAAAAAAAAAAAAAAAAGTTTTTTTTTTTTTATTCTAATAGTTTTCATACATTATATAGAAAAAAGGTTGTGGACACCTGACTGAGATTGGTACGTGCTTTCTGAACATCCCATTGCAGATTTAGTCTCAATTTGCTGTTATAATAACCTCCACTCTTCTGGGAAGATGTTCCACTAGATTTCGGAGATTTTGCTCATTCAGCCATAAGGCATTTATAAAAGTCAGGTAATGATGTACGTCCCAATGGTGCTCACTACAGTTGAGATCTGAGCTCTATAGCAGAAGAGCTTCCACTCCAAACCATGTAAACCATATCTTTATGAAGCTGGCTTTGTGCACAGAGGCTTTATCATGCTGGAACAGCTTTGAGTCTCTTAGTTCAAGTGAAGGGGAAATGTAATTCTACCACATCCATAGACACCCTATAGAATTGTGTGCCTCCAACATTGTGGTAACAGTTAGAGAAAGAACCACATATGGCTTAAAAAAATAAAAAAATAAAAAAAATAAAATCAGGCATCCCAATACTTTTTGTCCTTATAGTTTGGATACTGAAACATGATTGTATTGTTTTTGCTAGGTTTAACAATGTAATATATGTATTGTATTGGTTTTGTGTGTGAGGAAGTAAATATAATTTGTGGAAACTGTCTAATGGTTCCACATGGATGACATTTTCACTGTTGACCTGCTGCTCAAATGTGTCCATTCAGGTAACAAACAACAAACAAACAAAACCCCTAGTGTTTTTTATTTGTAACACTTTTTTTTAATGATCACTACCATGAAAATGATTAGTAAAGTGTATGATATGAAATTTTGTGCAGATCTGTTGTGCAGACGCTTTTGGTTAATGCATTTTATTCAGGTTTTGAAAATATATTTCAATGAGAAAATGCTGTTTCTGAATGGGATTTCGAAATAAATCTAGTTAATTTGAAATGAAATATACAGTACACTTGCTTAATGATACCAAAGTGAAATAATTACTAATAGCAGGACACCAAAAGAAAAAGAACCTCTGACATTTTCGTCTTCCAGCATGTGAAACACACACAGATCTGTTCCAGTGTACAATGAAGTGAGCTAATGATAATCTGCTGCGACACCTGAGATGATCTGACGAACCTCATGCTGATGAGCCGTAGACGGGAAAAGAACTTGCTGCAAAAGATGATCGATAAAAAGAGGAACTCATTTTGAAAGGTGAAGATTCAAATTTACACCAATTTGACACTCACCCCAAGTTTAACTCTTCAGCTGAGACATTTAGTGTCTGACTGTCACCCTGTAGTTTTTCACTTGAGCTACAAAGCTGAATAAAGGTGTAGTAGCTAAAGCAATAAAAATCAGTTTCTTCCAATATTGTTTAGAAATATAAAGTCAAATCGCCATTATGTTTCCTTGATATTGTCGATAAAAAAAGACAAATGGATTTCTAAGCATAAATACTTTGTAAAAATGTGAGTACATTATTGATATGGTGAGGTTTTTCTGTGAGGAGCTGTGTATTTATACAGTGGCTGTCAAAAGCCTGGTAAACACCTTATCCAATTTAAACGCAACAAACTAGGTAATTTAATAGTATGAAGCTTTACTTTGACCAAAAAGTAAAAAAGGAAGACCAAAAACTTGAATAAAAGTTTTACACATTCTTGGCATCTGGACAGTTCGTTTCTCTCAAAACTCAGCTCTCAGCTGAAATACTTTGCCATGCCTCTTGTAAAACTTGCTAAAGGTGTTCTTTACTAGTTGGAGATTTCTTTCTGACCTTGCAATCCAGTTCATCCCAGAGCAGTTAAATGGAATTTAAGTGCGGTTACTGGGCAGGCCAATCCATGATGGGTAACACTCCAGCAGATTTTTTGCTCTCTAAATAATTCTTACAGAGCTTGGACGTATGATTCGGTCATTGCCTTGTTGTATGTTGAAGTTGATGACAATTAGCCTCGGTCCAGATGGAATTGGATGGTGTCGAAGTATGAAATGGTAGCCAGGTTGGTTCGGTATTCAGTTCACCTGGAGCAAGTCTCCAAAACAACCCCAAACCATTATGCTTACGCCTTGACTGTGGGGCTGAGGCAATCTGCTATTATCTTCTCTATTGTTGCATGTCTTACATAAGCTCTTGTGTTAGAACGTCAATTCTGGACTCATCTGTTCACACAACATTGTTCCAGCCATTTACTATCCAATTCTTGTGTGTTTTTGCTTTTTGCTCATTTTATTGCATATAAACAAAAGCGACATGCGCGTGTTCCAAAAACCATCAAAATCTGCACCAGTTTCATTGCTTTGTGACAAGGCTTTCTGAGGTACATGACAAAATGCTAGTCTTACTAAATCACCAGAGAGATAACAACAGTGGCTGGTGAGGAAAATAACACCTGAGATGTTGTACAACCTTCAATGAACATTAAAACCATGCTATGTACAATGTGATGCGCCATCTATTAATAAATAAACCATTCGCAATTGGCAAAATGCTGGTGTATAAGAGGAATAAATCACTTAAGGACATGCAGTTATTAGATGCTGCACATCCCGTTATTAGACCATTGATACATTTGGATGCAGGATTAAACCACAGAAGATTAATGAGTGATGATACAGTTGAGCTGGTTGAATATTTTGCTGTAAAGTGGTGACATTGTCGTTAAAGGTGAGAGTGTACAGAAAACTACAATAAAAACCATTTCAGAAATTGTTTTTCGACACAAATCATTAGAAACCATCATCTGTTAACCATCAAAACCATGACCAAATGATTTCATCAATAAACACATTTATCAGCAACCCAAAGAAACCAATGTACAATCTTATGCTCAAAGGTCCTAATCCTAATGGTCTCTATTGGTGTCCAGTAGACACCATGTGATCTACAAAGTGCCAAAGGTGTTCCCTTGGTCCCCTAATAATATACTCTAGACGTGTCCCAAATAGAAGGCAAAAAATAACCAGCAGAGACCCACAGGGGCCGTTAGAGTTTCCACTAAAACCAATACAGTTCCCATTGAAATCAATTACAAATTCTAAGAGTATTTTTAGCAGGATATTTTCTGTAAGCAGGGCTTTGTGTGCCATCAATCAGCTCTTAAAATCTTGGGAAGAATTTATGTGGGTCATCCAATCTATTACTTCTCTAGACCTGAGACAAATAAAGTTTTTTTTGTTTAATTAATCTGTGGTTTAATTAGTAAGTGATACTGACCCACGGCTCCTTCAAACCTATTAATGTTTTAATCTGTTGAAAGGGAAAAGAACACAAGCCTGAACTTGTGCTGCTTCATGTTAGTTCTCAGTGAAATAAATCAATCTTCCGATCAATATGGCTCGGTGGAATAATCGGGCTTCTGCCTGATTTAGACATTATTGTGTGCTTGCTCTTAAGAACAGTCTAATATTAGCCTCTGCATTTTGTTAGAAATATGCCGTTATAGCCGATAACTGCGGCAGAGGCATTTCTTGGAGCTTCCACTGCCAATGGGGCATTAATGACATCTCAGTGTGTCTTGTCCGTAGTCAGTAGATTCAAGGGTCAAGGTCTTACATGTGATTATTGATTAGGTATGATGACATATTAGACCAGTGTTATAGCAAAGTCTAAAGCCTGGTCAGGAGAATACAGTAATCCGTTCTTTGGCCATTAGATGCGTATCACCTTCCTCCTGCTAGTGTTGGACCTGGAATGCAATGACACTTTAATCTCCAGCTTTAGATCTAATGGTGTCACTGAAAAGCAATATAGGCACCTTCCCTTCCATATGACCTGATTTACGAGCAGCGGAGGCAAAATTGCTGTCCATCGCAAGGTCTCGGGCCATAATGTACACATGCACAAACTCACACACAGACACACACTCTGCAAAAAAGACACACACAAGTCTCTCCTGGTCAAGGTGAAAACGGACAAAAACAAATAAGTACGCCCATCACGACCTGCGTGCCTATTGAGCGCAGACTATAAAGTAGGTGATGGGGGCTGGGCGCCGTTAATGAGACTGTGGAGGTGAAGTCACTTCCAGAAGATATAAATGGAGCTCAAGCTGACCACAGCGTGGGTAGAGCTAGCATCGAGCATGCTCAGGAAATGATGTGGTAAGACACCACCACCCCCTCCACCCAGGAAAATGAGAGATGGTTTTGTACCAATGATAAATAACCCCCATACAGTTCCAGGATCCTCATGGGAGTGAGGAGGGGGGTTCGTTTTTTTTGGCTCCACAGGGTTCCACTAACCCAAACAAGGCTCTGCGCACCATCAGCAAGTCTGCTTTTAGAGTTGCGACTGTCATCTTGTATTCCAAGGTGATGCCATTTTGGCCACAAGCAGCGAATCCCCCAATGAGTGATTTCGGGGAGAAAAACCGAGTTTAAAAATGGCTTCTCGTTTAAGTGGAGAACCAAGAAGTATTGGGGGTGACGGCTCTTGACAGGTGATGTATGGCTGGGTTAGATAAACACAGGAATCCCTGGAGGGCGAGCTAAACTAGGAGATCGGCATCACCTTCCAACAATAAATCTGACTTTGAGCGCGTCAGCAAATATGATCTAGGAGCTGGTGTCAGACGTGGGGGTCAAACGCGAATAAACCATTTTCGATATTATTTCGCACAGAAAAGATAAAGTATTGCAATATTTATGTGCATCACATGCCCGAAATGTGCCTGCGATATTGGACTTCAAAACCAAGCACAATTTATCAAATTGTTTTTAGCTCTTCA
Organism: Silurus glanis; assembly: GCA_014706435.1. Taxonomy (NCBI): domain Eukaryota; kingdom Metazoa; phylum Chordata; class Actinopteri; order Siluriformes; family Siluridae; genus Silurus; species Silurus glanis. The sequence goes on along the minus strand of JAAIIK010000018.1, from coordinate 7,014,611 downwards.
CTTTTCTTTTTCTTTTTTTGAAAAATGTGAATACAGAGACTATCAAAATGTGGCTCAATGCTAAAATGATTCAATTGCCTATGAATGTGGTTCACTTGACTGATGTCTACATTTTTTCAATGTGTATAACCATTCAGACTGGACAAGCACTAACAACCGTTTCAGAAGCAAGGTTCATTGATGGTACATCATATATAGTAATGAAGATTTAGCTTTCAAAATGGATTCTTTAAACATCTCTTCAGTAAACTCTCTTCTGTAGGCTTCCACATACACCCTTTAAATGTTCGTTTGCCAGTCAAAGAGCGCTCAATGGCATAGATAACAGTTAACAAGACACAAATGTTGAGGAACACAAATTATTGTTAAGTGCCACATGCATCCATATAAGAGCAGTTTTTGTGTTCCTTTTTGCTCATCAGTTAAATGTGATCCAAGTCAGACTACAATTCAATTTGTATAATGCGTTTAAAAACAGACCCTTGTCACAAAGCAGCTTTAGATTTTAAATGTATAAATATATCCATAATGAGCAAGCTAGGCAAGGACAAACTCCCTTAGACGTCCTGGACAATGAAACCTTGAAAGGAACCAGTCTCAAAAGGGAACCCATCTACACCTGGCTGACACTGGTTGGTGCGACTATAAATACTTTCCTTCTATATGTGTGTGCTATAAGAGTTCAAAAAGTACAGTTGTGTAACCAGGAAATACATTATACTTTTAACATGAAGTCTATATTGTTGATGGTATTAACTTTTTTACTGATTGAGATTTGAGTGCAAAAGTGTTGTGGCAATTTCAGTCCTAAAGCAATCAGAGCAAAACAAAGCAGTCCATAACCATCTTTGTGGTGTCCAAGTGTATCTTAAGGCTGTCCATATGTTCAATCATTAATACATTGGCTAACAAACAGCAATGGAAGCTCAGGTGTGTTGCCCAATTAAACGTGTGGGATGCCAGAAACCCAAGTGTCAAGGAAAAAACAATGGTATGTAAGTATAGCAAGTTAACTGCATAAGTACAGACTAAAGCATGCAAGTATATTATACCACTGACAAAAAGTCTATAAGTTGTTGAATACTCTGGCTATCATGTGTAGTTCTGTCCTTACCTGAAAATGTTATTTAAGTCTACCTAGTGTCTTTATCTTCTCTCAAAAGGGACTTATTATTACATATAACTGGATATCAACATGCCTAAATAAGAATCAGTGAATACCCAGCAACATCACCTTGCAACCAAACGCTTTAATGATTCCCGACGACATTCCAGCAAACCTCTTTAGCGTTCCTCACTTCCGCAGTGGTCTGCAGTCTGGTTGCGTACTCATGACTGGCCTTTCATGGCCCTACACTACACTACACTCAATGCAATGTTCACCTTTGATGGCACACATTTTCTGCTTCATTGAGCAAACTCTGTGGTATTTTAAGATTCCTATAGCAAATAATCTCAAATCCTTCCTTTCTTCCTTCCATCCTCCCTTTCTTAATTTACCCATCAATACGAAGAAGGAATACCTAAATTCATGGGACGGTGAGATAAGTGCCAACTTGCAAGTCTGTTGGACAATGAAGGAATTCAGCCACGCATCCTTCCATTTAACAGTACATCCTGTGATGCGATGTGATCTATAGTGGTGTGAAATCTCTGGAGATTTTCCAACACTAAGGCCTGAGCATACAGATGGCAATAGAGGACAAGACCTTGACATCAGTCATTTCTAAAATATGTGCTTACATTAATAGCATTCAGTAGCAGTTCTTAACCTTATGCAAGTGAAGATTAAGTCTTAAGATACCAAAGACCGCAAACAATGCCAAGTACAGGAGTCAGTGCTGATAATAAGTAAATCAGCACTACATGTGCTTTTGTTATGACTTTGTTTGAAATTATATACATTACCAAGGACATGGAGTTGATGCACAGGAACACTGCAAGAAGCTATCAACCACATTCAAAATCCAACCAGTGGTTTAGGAGCTCTCTTGATTTTCCACACTTGCTCTTCAGTGTGTATTTTGGCTTCACTCCTTCGATAGGGAGTGAGCATGTGCATGCTGGTCTACATTTGCTTATTTGGCTGATGCTTTATTCCAAAGCAACTTGTACCTGAGACAGGAGAAAACTGAGCAGGGCAGAGTTAAGTCTCTTGCTCAAAGACACAGAATTAGCAACTATGATCAGTCCAAATCTTCAACCACTGTGCAACCAGATAGAAACAGGAATACAAAAATCAAGGAATTATGGTATAGACAAGAGCAGCAATATGAATCCTGTAAAGATTCTAAAACTGTAAACATTTGGAAACAGGATTCAGGTTTTTGAGCACCACTGCAGAAGTAGACTGGTGTGTTATGGTTCTTGTTCAAGAACCCTGTTCATAGTACAACATAGTCCAGTGGCACCAAAATGTAATTCTTACTGTACTTAAGTAGCTTTTTCCATTTTGGGAGACTTCAACAACAAGTCAAATATCTTTACTCAACTACATTTTTGCGAAATAAGTCGTCCCTTTTTATTTATGAAGTTTCAAGTTTATTTCCATAGCGCTTTTTACAATGGACATTGTCTGAAAGCTGCCTTACAGAACTTAAGAATTAAAGAGAATTATGTGTGTTTATCCCTGATGAGCAGCCTGGGGTGACTGTGGCAAGGAAAAACTCCCTTAGATAGTATGAGGAAGAAACCTTGAGAGGAACCAGACTCAAAAGGGAAACCCATTCTCATTTGGGTGATCTCAAGAGTGTAAATCTTAAAAAAACAATACAATTAGTGGATACAATTTATGAGTGGAAAAAATTTAACTGGTGAAGAACGCAGCAAGACACCCATCAGGGTAGAGAGCTCGCTATGTATTGAACTTGTTTTGATTGCTGCTTGATGGTATCTTCTTTTCACAAACATCCAGTTTAACAAATTTTGAGAGGAATAAATGATGGAAGAAACTTCTGACTCTAACTTTTTTGCGCAATTAAAAAAAAAAGTAGTTTAAAAGATGATTTTGGGCTCATGATCATTTTAATAGATATCAAATCAGTGTTTGACTCCTTAATATCATTCTATTAAAAGGTTGGTGTGCTAAGAGTAACAGAGTCTTTTCCCATAAACTGAGTTGATTAGGCAAAGTGTCTTGAGACAAAAATGATAATAGGAACATTATAGCCATAATAAATCATAGTACTTTAAATTCTTAAGTACATTTGAATGCAAATACTTTCGTACTTTTTCTCAAGTGAAAGTTTAAAGGGAGCACTTTTACTTGTCATATTTTACCGACTGTATCTCTACTTTTACTTAAGTACATGGTTTGAGCACTTCATCCACCACTCCTAGCAACACGTGAATGCTGATCAGCAGGTTGAATCAACCAGGTCAAACAGCAGTAGGCGGCAGCTCTCAGCCCCGTGATTTGATTCGACAATGGCTTTCGAATTAGGTTAACACTGGACTTGTGCTTCACAATATGCAGTATAAAGTCTGCCAAACTGAGGAATATAAAGCAGGTGGAGCAAATCTTGGTAGGTGTCACTTGGCCTTTCAATATAGCTGTAATCAAATGTATATTCTGCAAATCAGAACAAGCTAAAACTGAAACACTATGGCAGCACATTCTATTAACATTGGTTATCTCTTCACAAATTCTGATTATTCTCATAACTACTGTTGTGTTTAGCTCAGCTTGATTGACATAGCAGACTGAAAGTCTTAGGATTCTCATTAGAATATTGGGACGATACCAACAGTTTAGCTGTGTTTCCTTTTCTCTCCTTTTTTCTGAGCAAAGCGAACAGTATTTGAGCTGCTTCAGATTCTTGGCATACCCCATGGCATGCCATCAAATTGAATTTCACCAATTTAAAATCTTGAAGAAAAAAAAAGGCACTAATTCGGGCACAAAATGTTCAGGAAAGTCAATTTTCTCTTTCTACACATTCGTGCATAAAGCAATTTGTCACACCCAGAAAAACAGTGACATGAACAACCCATGCTGTGCTGCTCCTGCTTTTGTTTATTATTTTTTTTATGTTTTCCTTCTTATTGTTTTTAACTGATCACTCGAAACCTGTGTGACCCGCTAGTAATACCTTCAGAGCAGACTGACAGATGGAGGAAAAGAAGGAAGCAGCTGAATTTCAAAACTAGGAAAAATGTGACAACATAGACATGCAAATTCTCTTTCCAAGTGTACAATTAATTTCAAAAGATATTTCACACCCTGTTACTGCAAGCTGAAAAAGAAAATTCAGTCCAAAAAGAGGGGGGAAAAAAGACGTGCGGTCCTTTGCCATTCAGCCAGATAATCATCTTGAATTCCAATCAAGCCCATCTTCCAGTAAGATATGGTTTGTTATTCAGCTCACACAGGCTCAGGTGATGTATATGCTCCTGAAATATAATATCTGAAGGCTGCATATTGTTTATCTCTGTATACTTATTCTCCATCTTTCTCTTTTTTTCTTTCTGCTTTTTTCTGTCTAATCCCGCCCGGCTCTTGTCCAAGCATCTCTCCTTCTCCCCGCTGGACCACTCATACGCCACGGAGGAGTGCTATTTTTCTTTCTTTCTCTGTTCACCTCTTGTGTTATCATCCCCCTCTGGATGGCTATCTCACTCCCTTTCCTCCGTTTATCAGTGTGTTCCAGCCTGTCACACTCACGCGGGTCAACAAAGAGCTCAGTCAGCCCAGGGATGGAGCAGTGAAGCCTTGGGGTGGGCCGGTGCTCTAAAATAGGATATTTCAATTTATTAACGGTAAAAGAGGCAAATGTCGCAATCACTGCTCTAAAGGAAATGCCTGAAAGAGGTCTTAAACATACATTTTTAATACCAGACAATTATCAGGTGGTGTAGATCGAATTCTGTGCACATTTTACCTCAGATTATTTTGGATTTTAGTCACCTGAGAAGGAAAGAACATTAGCACTTGTTTGTATCATATAATTATGATATACAAATGTTTTTTGTTTTTCAACATTTTTCTATTTAGTTCGCTCAGACATTTATTTTGTTGTAGGATCCGTGCAGGAAATCATTTAAGACCCTACACAGAAATAGTTTTTTATGCAACTGAATCCCAAGCTGTTTCATTGTTCTCTTGTTAGGATCACCGGAATCAAGAAAAAGATGGCGCATTTTTATTATTATGAAAAAAAATTTTTTGTTTGTTTTCTCATTTTTCCTAAATCAATTAGCTGAGACATTTCTTTTGTTGTAGCATCCATGAATAAACTCAATTCGTCCTTACACAGAAACGTCTTCATGCAACTGAATCTCAAGCCATTTCATTTTTACCTCAGATTATCTTGGATTTTAATCACCACAGAAGGAATGAGCATTAGCACTTGTTTGTATCACCGGATTCAGGAAAAAAAACTATTAATTATTATTATTATTATTATTATTATTATTAATAAATAAAAACTTGTACACTTGTATAAAGTTAAGATAATTATGATACACAAATGTTTATTTGTTGGCTCATTTTCTCATTTTTCTAATCAGTTCGCTTTTTTTTTTTTTTTTTGGTTGAAGGATCCATATAGAAAATCAGTTATGTCTTTAAAGAGAAGTCATGTGACCAAATCCCAAGCAGTTTCATTTTTTTACCTCTTCGATTTTAATCACCTGAGAAAGAATGAACATTAGCACCTTTATGAATCCCAAGAATAATGTATAATTGTTATACACAAATGTTGTTTTATAAATTTTTCCTAATAAATTAGCTGCAACATTTCTTTTGTTGTAGGATCCATAAAGCAAATCGAATCGTTTTTACACAGAAATCAGCATCATGTGACAGAATTCCAAACAGTTTAAAGAACTGTGCATTATTATTATTTTTATTATTATTATTATTATTATTATTATTATTATTATCATCATCAAACAAATTCGTATAGAGTTGAGATAATTTTATCAGAAATTATGTTACACAAATGTATATTTTGCCTCAGTGACTTTTCCTAAGTTTTCTAATAAGGTTGCTAACACAGTTCTTTTGCTGTAGGATAAATAAAGAGTTTTATTTGTCAATTCAAATAAATTTCATGCGACCAAATTCCAAGCAGATTCCAAGCATTATATATATTTAATCACTACATTAGGATTAGGAATGAACATTAGCACTTACGGTATTCGTATCGCCGGAATCAGAAAAAAAGTGCATTATTATCATTTCCATTATTTCGACAATTAAACTCGTATAGAGTTGATATAATTATCACAGATTATGTTACACAATTTTTTATTTTATGACAAACATTTCCTTTTTTTTTTTTTTTTTATAAGTTAGATGGACATTTCTTTTGTTGTAGGATCCATGTAGAAAATCAATAATAACCTTACACATATCTTTATTCGACCAACTCCCAAGCAGTATTATTTTTTACTTGAAATTAGCTTGGATTTTAGTCACCTGGAAAGAAATGAACATTAGAACTTCATTGGATGACCGGAATCAGGAATAAAAATGGTGCATTATTAGTATTTTTTTATTGTTATTAATAAACTTGTATAGCGTTAATGTAATTTTAATAAACACGTTTATTTTGCCTCAGTAACTTTTCCTCATTTTTCTAATCAGATCACTGAGACAGTTCTTTTGTTGTAGGATCCATGTAGAATATCAAGTCGTCCTTACACAGAAATCATTTTCATGCGAGTGAATCCAAAGTCGTTTCATACGGGACATACGGAGAGAAAGACCAGAAAGTACACCATGAACGACATGCATTTATTGCAAACTATTTTTCTCCCTGGGGTCATGTGACAGCTGGCTGGCCAAAAAGGTCACCATTTCTACTTCTGTTAGGTAAGTAAAAGTGCTACATGTGGATTTAAAACGTTTGGTTGCCGAGTACATGAATATGATGAAACTATAATAGTGCTTCAACAGTGGAGATGAGTTGTGACAGGTGTAGCACCAATAAACCCATTTAGGATGCTGACTGATGAACGAGATGATGCGCTTCTACATTTCAAATGCGGAATAAATGAAAGTGAGTGCAGTGAAAGTATACAGTATTAACATATTGATGTAATACGTTACACAAAGGGAATGAAGAATGGAAAGAGAGCTTCACTTCCACACACACACACGCCACAGACAAAAGGTGACACAGAGGAAGAAAACGGCACATCCACATGGTGGACTGATTTTTTTTCTCCCACTCTCTTGCTCTCGCCCTCCCTGTCTCGCTTGACCGCCTCTTTCTTGCACACACACTCCTCTTTTATTACATATAATCCCCCCGCCTTTCCCCTCTGTCTCCATGTCTCCCTTTGTCTCTCTGTTAAACATCTCTTCTTTTATTTGTCTCCGTATTTCTGCGATCGAGGTTGGCCATACTTGGACTGTTGTTCTTCCTCTCCTCCTTTCTCTTTTTCTCTCATACACACACACACTCTCTCGCTCAACATGAATTGGCTTTTCTTTGATAGATAAATGAGCCTATTATGCCCAATTGAATCAATTCATTAGTGGTAATGGATCATTTCTGCCTGTTTCCACTTAAACAGAGAACGAGAGAGAACGAGAGAGAGAACACGAGAGAGAACACGAGAGAGAAATAGAAAGAGAAAGAGACCATGAGTAAGAAAGACAGAGAGAATAGAGACAAACCAAGTAAGAGACTAATAGAAAGAAAAAGCAAACTGAAAATGAGAGAGACAGAGACTGGGGGAGTGAGAGAGCGAGAGAATCAAAAGAGAGAGAAAAGAGAGGGGGAAAAGTAAAGAGGAGACAAAGACTGATAGGAAGATGGTTACAGAAGTGAGACAAACTGAATAAAAGACTGAAAAAGAAAACAAAGAGGGATATCGAGTCTGATTGTGTGTGTGTGTGTGTGTGTGTGTGTGTGTGTGTGTGTGTGTGTGTGTGTGTGTGTAAAGAAAGACCGTGGATGATGATTTTCCTCCTTCATATATTTAAGCAGGCTCTAGTTGTCTAGACTTAACCCCACATGATGTTGAATATCATATGCTGGAAACACAAATGCACACACACATGCACTTGCACATGTGAACACGCGTGCTCTCACATACATGTGCGTGCGCGCACACACACACACACACACACACACACACACAAGCATGCAGTGATTCAATTTAGCCTTGAAGCATAGCGGGTCTGTGATAGACACAGCAGAGCGCTTGCAAGAAGGGGGTAGAGAGAGAGAGTATGTGTGTGTGTGTGTGTGTGTGTGTGTGTGCGTGTGTGTGTGTGTGTGTGTGGAGGGGTACGAGGAGCAGGAGCCAAATTGAAAGTTAGTGTGCAAAGTAAATTATCGTTGGCTCCGTTAAGCCTCACTGGCTAGGAGGTGTGTGTGTGTGTGTGTGTGTGTGTGTGTGTGTGTGTGTGTGTGTG
>JAAIIK010000018.1:6975323-6988452 GCA_014706435.1 Silurus glanis | reverse complement strand
ACACACACACACACACACACACACACACATATACATTAATATACATACATATATATAAATTGTTGCTTGGTCATTTTTTGTGTGTTTTACCTGTACACAAGGTGTCCTTGAGTGTCACGTACGGCACCTATGAATAAAATTTATTATTATTATTATTAGAGGTCAACCGATTGAGCAGACGGCCGTATAATCTGTCTTATTTTTGGCATTTTTAATTGATCGCCATCGGCCGATTGCGCTGCAAATTAGGCCGATTATTAGACAGACGCATCTGACACTGTGTACTTTCTGCGCCTGTGTAAGAGAACATAACTCTCCCAAACCAGCAGGTGGCAGTAGTCTATATTTAGCATCCAAACAGGGAAACTGGAAGAGCTAGCACTGTGATTATATAAAGCAAAGCACCGTTTACACCTGCCGCGATCATTGCGGATTTGTGTAGCTTTCTTTAATCATGTCTGTTAAATTTCAAAGACAAGAGCAAGAACGACAAATGTGTGTTTCCTCTTTACTCAGTCGTTGTTTGCTTGGTTTCGTTTTTTTCTCGTGTGCTCATTCGCTAAGCTGAATAACCAATCTAAGTTCTCTTGCTCGCTGACAAACTCCGCCTCCAATTCGACATGCAGAATCGGCCGAAAAACCGCTGATGCCATTTGGCTACATTGTGGAACTCACCAAAGATACCGAAGCTGAACGACGTTCAAAATCCACCAGGGGCTTGTTGTGCCCTGGGCAGCTTTACCTACAATTTATTAGTTTAACTAGAATTGATTTCACACTACAAGTGAACTACTAGAAACAATGCTGTAATCCATCTATATAACATGGCTATTCACATTTCTTAAAAGTTCAAGTCAGAGGGTTCATGTAACACTTTTAAACAGTGCTGCAAAATTTAACAGTAGGAACATTAACACAAATGTGTGTGTAGTGTCATTTTCAACTTGCTACGAGCGTTTGCAAGCAAACTATTATCACGCTTTCAGAATGATGCAGCTAATTATATATATTTTTTTATCTCTACAACTTCCTACTAAATATTATGATGTTTTAAAGCTAAATAAATGCACATTCTTATAAGCTGGAACAAAGCTTTATTCAAAGTTTTACACAAGCTATGATTGTTGTGAACATGCACACAAAGGAAAGTACCGAACCAGTTTTTTTTTTTTTTCTTCGAGCTAAGAGACAACGGATATCATAGGATGTAATTGCTTGGCCAAATGAGAGTAAAAATCTTTTTCCCTTTGTCTTCTCTCATTGCAATTTTCTCTTCTCTCTACTCCCTATAGATCTTTTACCTCCCTCCATGCCTTTCCCTACAATCCATTTATCTCGCTCACTCATGATCTGTTTTCATTCCGCACATTCCCTCTCTTTCCTCTTCGTTCGCTTCTTCTTCTGTCTTTCTGCCCCTCGCACTCTCCGACTCGTTTCTACCTCTGCCGCATTTTTCCTCAGAGTGCTGCAAAGGACCAGCCGTCATAAATCTGTCTCTTTATTGTGGGCGAGGAGGGGGGGGGAACAGGAAAGATGGAGGGAAAAAAAGAGCAAAGGAAGAGAAGGGAGAGATGGAAGAGAAAGAAAAAGGGTGGAGGGACGTCTAATCGCAGAGCATGAGACCCACAGAGCCTGATGTACGAATAAAATGTGGAGAAGGAAATGAGGAGGACTCAAAAGGAGGGTTGGGGTGGAGGGTGGAAGTAACTGGGGACATCATTAACAAGCATAATTTACAGGTCACTCACCAGCATGTCTTAGATTGAAAGGGAAATCAAACACACATATGCACCATTCCAGTGCACATGTTAAAAAAGACTCATAAAAGGCAGCCACAACAGACAGAGGGAAGGAACTGCGACTTGTTAGACCGAGTGACCAAGCGATTAGCTAGACTCAATTCTGACCACTTCGTTACCTGTCGATCAGCGTTTGTCAAGTCTACAAACATGATGTTCGAATGTTCAATAATAAAATAATGTAAATTCTGTCCTCTCTGTGTCTGATGAGGTGCAAAAGCATCCTTACTTCTGAGCTAGGTGACGCAAAGGTATGGAGGTTTCTGCAGCCTCAGGGGCCCAGGGGCTGCTGCATAGACATTAATATATTAGACAGTGTCGATTTCCTATCCGAGAGCTAGCTGTTGCTGGGGCAACGGCCACCATTACTGGCCCAGTGCACAACACAGATATAAAATATAGCATTACGGGAAAGCAGGGTTTTAGAATGGAATTATGAACAAGATGGACTCCAGTATCTCTCCAAGCGAAACAGTCAAAGACGTGCTACCGTACCATCTTGGCTTGGTCTTCTTCTGCTCCGTTATGGATAAAAGCAAAAGCATAATGAAGGGCAAGATCAGACACTTCCAGCATTTTGATTTGAATAAGAACTTGTACCCCACAGATACAGTTACAGAAACTACCCCAGGCGGATCAGATACTGGACCATTGGGACTGAAAAGAAGGTTTAAGTGCATATAACACATCTAACCTGGTCAAAGCTTACATGTAATTATATTTAAGAGCAGGCCACACTTGGTCTCGACACAAAACTCAACACATCTAAGCCTAAACAAAGACTTTACCCTTAGCTAGTCCATGATAGCACAGCATAACACAAACAGAAGATAGCCAAGCATCTTACCTGTGCATGTTGCTGCATCGCACTGTAAGGCAAACCTTGACCAAGCACCTTCTGCTTCATCATCAGCATCCTCTTCTGCTCTTCAGTCAAATGTGCTGTCTGCCCTGGCATAGGACCTTGAGAAGGAGGTGGTCCCCCACCCTGTCCACCTGTCCCCTGCATATAGGGCATCATGGGATTTTTGACCTGACTGGCCATTGGTGGGGTCATTCGCTGACTCATGTGGTCAACCCCGCTGAAATGACTCAGTGGTTTAGTGTTGTTGTAAGACAGCTGCTTGTTCAAGGCATTCTGAGCAGCCATGTTGGCTGATTGTTGCTGCTGCTGTTGCTGGTTCATCATGTTCATATGGTTTTGTGGGAGGTAGTTGTTTATGCCTGGTTTGGGCACCATTGTGTTGGAGGCATTAAAGCCTTGTGGGTACATCATGGGGCTATTTGGTTTGTCAGGGTTGAAGGGACCACCGTAAGGGCTTGTTGGAGCTCCTGCAGGAGACCAGCTAGCTGCCTGGGACTGCTGTTTCTGCTGAATGAGCTTGGCACGTTGCTGTTGTTGTGCTGCCATCTGCTTTAGCTGTTCGGCCGGTGAGAGTTCAGTGGTTGGTGGAGCAGGAACCGGGACTGGTCCACTTCCTGCTCCTGCACCAGGACCTACTGGTGCTACCGGCGTTGACCCTGGGGGACCTACACCAGGACCAGGATTTATCATAAATCCATTGCCAGGTCTGGAGGTCTGTGTCTGGGCCTGTGTAGGGGTTTGGGGAGAACGAGCAATGCAGCTAGCAGGCGACCCTGATGCCATTGCAACTGCTGGAGACTGTTGCAGCGGTTGTTGGGGTGGTGTGCCATTGGCAGCAGTGGCAAATGGTGGTCCAGAGGAAGCTGGGCGAACCTGTGGAGAGCCCATCTGCCCACCCTGATTCTGTGGCGGGTTATTGGGTGCTGTGGCGACTGGAGGAGGTACAGGCTCTTGCAGATTCTGCGTTTGCTCTGTTGTAGGCCGGCTGAAGTCACCAACCTCCTTCTTCTCCTCAAAGTCTTCATTAAAGAGGTCATGCATGTCATCCTCAGGAACCGTGTTTGCCAGCTCGTCAATCAGCTCCTGCCACTCCTGATCATTTAAGTTAATGTCAGAAAACAACTTGTTCTGATTGGACAACGAGGTGTCCGATGATTCAATCCCTGTTGCATCGTCCAGGGGCTCTTGTTTCATGTCCTTTAGAAGGCTAAAACCATCATCGAGATCCAAAGATCCATTGAGTTTAATGTCCGGCATGCCACCATTTTTACCCAAGTCCTCTGCTCGCCCTGTTATATGGTTTGTACCGGCATTGCCATTACCCATTGCATTATTAGATGTGTTGTTGCCTGTAGGTAATGTAGGCTTGATGTCCATTTGATGAAGTGGTGAGATTGGGGGTACACTGTTGGGCAAAGCACCCAGAGAGTCCAGTCCACTATTACCCTCCTTACGCAATCTCTTTGCGGTGGGAGAGTAGCTTCCATCACAGATCCCATTCTGGTCACCATTTAAAGGAGATCTGCACTGAGCGCTGTCCAATTTTCGTTTCACCGTCTCCTGAAGCTGAAAAAGAGAAAGAATGAAAAACTATTAGCTTTCCTTACATTGTAAGATTAGCTTAAGCTAATTATGATGTCTGGAACAGAGTGGAACAGAGCCATTATAAACACTACCAGGCAAACGTGGACACACTAGACTGCATATAGGGCTAAATGTTTTTATTGTTTTACCCACTTTATGAAAACACCTTTGTGTGAGCAGGTGGTTGCAAACCTTTAGTATCGTATGCTGGGTTTCACACTGGGAGCGTTTGCTGCAATCTAAATCTGTGTGCCATTGTTCCCGTCTCCAAGCGCCCCCTGCAGTGTCGGTCTGGTTTCAGACTCAATTTTAACGGACCCCAGTGCGTTTGCGTTCATCTTAAATCATCGCAAATGTTCAGGAAGAAGAAAATAATTTTTGCTTTTTTATTATTATTATTTTTTTTTTTGCTCACATCTATGTTCTTTATATGGCACAATTCATTAGGAAGCGGCAAACTGATCATGGTTCATCTGTGCTGTGGCAACTAATGATGTCATCGGCTAAAACACATGGGCAGGTTAATTTACTTCCTGAAAGAGTGAGTGCGAGTTACATTCACGTTAACGAGAATCGTGGCACGGTTCCATTTCAACCAAACTTTCCACTTTCTACAGGTACAGGTCTTCCAAACAATGGTTTGGCTTTCGATTTCACAATGACGATACGGAAAAAAAGTAAAAGCACTTTAGTTTTCACGTGGCATTCAAATTTTCGTAAAATACGTTGGGACGGTGCCAGGATCTACGCATCTCCCGGCTTTGTGAGATGCCTTACTCTTAGCCAAGGCTCACTGATGCACGTGGGCAGCAAAGGCTGGCGCATGTGGTCCGATCCAACAGACGAGGTACTGCAGCTGAAATTGCTAAAGAAGTTGATGCTGTTAATGCTCGATGGATCAGGACTGTTGCCGACTGCAGCAAAGGGGGGGGGGACCAACACCATATTAGGCAGGTGGTCATAAAGTTGTGACTGGTCGATGTATATACTGTAAAGTTTATACAATACGGTAGTGTAAATTGCTCCGTTTTGCTAAATTATGTACTGTAACTGTAGTATACTACCCCATCACCATTCCTTAAGACTCCTGGTTAGGCTAAGTTAGGTCTCGAGTCACGATATTTGAAAGTTACGATGGGATCTTCGCAACGCATCTTTATAATAACTTGGGGACGACCTGTAGGTAATTTGTGCCAACTTTCACGTTACCAGTTCAAAACCATGCTACTTTTCAGACTAAACTGCAATAATGTATCATTACAGGAAAAAAACTCACAAATCAGAGGGTAGAGAATGTTTCTAAACTGTGTGGAGGCCTGTACTTAATTTCTAATTGACCATGACATTTGTCAGCTGAGGCCATCCTCTCTGCTTTATATACCCTGTGTACGATTCGCACTATTCCAGCAGCATCGAATCCTATAATCTGTGCAGATGCTTGTGTTTAAAGTGAGGCCTTTTGAGAGGTAATTACACTCTCATTCGAAGCAGTTAACCGCTCTAAGCTTTACAGTCAGCTCTCGCTAAATGGAACTTCCCTTTTGGCAGTTCATCATGCTGTATATCTAAACTAACTGCATATCTCCTCCTTACACACGTGTGGCTCTTTTTTTTGCGACTCGTCACTGGGAGAATCATTCAACAAGAACAAGGTGATGATAAACCCCGGTTAGCACTTAATCGTTATCCCGAGAGTCAGAAACGGTGAGGCAGAGAGTAAGAAAGCGAAAGCACGAAAGAGGGAGAATTTAAGAAAAATATCATGTGCAAAATGAAATGTCACTTATAAAAAGGTTCATTGTTCACGCGAGTCCCTATCACATCCGCCGTCCTCTGCTTAATTTGTCTCAGCCATTAAGTTCTGTCTAAGCTGAGCATAACTAGTAGGTCTCTCTCACACACACACACACACACACACACACACACACACACACACGGGCACAAAAATACACAGCTTAACAAAACCACCAGTTGAATATGTTATGTTTAACAGATAATTTTCAATCGTTTGTTCAAAGGCGCTCGGTAGACAAGGACGATTCTCAACAGAAAAAGCGCCAAATCTCAAAGCCAGAAACAAAAAATGCCTGTATGCTTCTGCTCACTCTTCCCCTCATCACACATCCCTAACCTGCTGGGTTTACAGCCAGCGTGGCAAAAAGCTAATGATAGCAAATATTGACGTGCAAAAAACGAGTGACAGACACTTGCAGGATGGGGACGCGGGGAGGAAAAAAAAGCATTAAAGGAGGTGAAGAGTGTTTCTTGTCCCTCGCCACCTCTCGTTCATCCCTCGTTCCGTTCGCGTTAATGACTCTCGCAGTCAACGCGTTTAACGGCGCGTTAATTATGAGGGGGAGCGCGCCGTGTGTGTGTGTGTGTGTGTGTGTGTGTAAAAAATGTGTATGCTTGTATGTGTGTTCGTCCCTGGGTGCATCTTAGTGTCGCACCATGTGCAGAACAGTGTGTGTGAAGAGAAGACGGCGTAGCGTGCATATGTGCAGGTTAATTATGGAACGCCGATGAGTGCACGAGTGACAAATTTGCCTCGTATTCGGCTTCGATATGCCACCCACCCTCTTCCACGATGCATCCCCGCAGACCTGGTGTGTGTGTGTGTGTGTGTGTGCGTGCGTGCGTGCGTGCGTGCGTGCAAGTTTTTGAGAGAGAGAGAGAGAGAGAGAGAGAGAGAGAGAGAGAGAGAGAGAGAGAGACGCCCCACACGCGTCACTTCACTGAAACATGCCAAATGAGATTCTGAAATAACGAGATTCATGGATCTTCTCTCCAGCTTTCCTCCGAGGCAACATGTCTTCTCCCCCTCCCATCTCTCTCTCTCTCTCTCTCTCTCTCTCTCTCTCTGTGTCTTTCCATGAAGACTGAGATCATGATGGGAAACAAAGGCGACTCGTGTTTGCTGAAAAGCGTTATCGGGACAGGTAAACGAGATAAGCAAGATAAACGGGGATGAAACGACACGCAGATCGTTTTGCTTTTCTTAGTTTGCATCCCTTTATCTCATCTCTTTTCGGCGTCTCGCCTGTAAGGTGCAGGTGTGTGTTGCAACTGTATGTAGGTAGGTCTCTTTCCTCCGGGCGCTACACCTCGGAGTGGGGTTGCCACGGCAACCGACGGCACGACGCCTGCCGACGCTCGTGCCACTTTATCATGCCGTAAAGACGATTAGGCTGTGTGTCAGTCACAACACCCTCCCACTCGAGAGAGAGAGAGAGAGAGAGAGAGAGAGAGAGAGAGAGAACAATACATGCCATTCTGTCCTCCTATTATTTGTGGTGTTAGTTAGGATGCCATTTTCACACTTGTCCTTGTCGTTTATCTCCTGGCCTCGGCTACACGTTAATGGCTGAAATGAACAGCATTGTAGTTTAGTTCAATTTTTTTTTTCTCCCCCTTTTATATTTAATCAGGTTTTTCTTCACAAAGAATGTGACAAATGTTCATTCTTTCACGTGTAGCATTCAACAACCAAACAGCAAAAAATAAAACATTAAAATGAGTTTTTTTCCCATAAAATGATATTATTCAGAATAATATCCAAAATCCATGCAAATGGATTTAACAGGAACTTCAGCTCACTGAAACATCATTCACGCTAAAAAAAAAGGACTGTTAAAAATCACAAATCTGTTTTATTATATTAGCTGTTGTTTTATTTTTTTTTGCTGGCTACCGTATCCTCTTATAAACCTCTTATTTAGCTTGAATTTTATTTACATCCATATCCAGTTGGACCAAAGCAATCATCATTGTTTTACCACAGCAATGGAGGCACAAAATTGTATAATAATAATAATAATATTAATAATAATAATAATAATAATAATAATAAACAATAATACTAATAACAATTTCATTTATATAGCGTCTTCAAAAGTTACTCAATCTCAATGCGCTTTCCAAGCATAAAAATAGGAGAAATCTTTTTAAAAAGAAAAAATAAATAAATAAACAAACAAATGAACAAATAAATAGATAAAATAAATAATCACAAAAAAAAACCACCACCTGAACAC
The DNA here is from genome assembly GCA_014706435.1 of Silurus glanis. NCBI lineage: Eukaryota > Metazoa > Chordata > Actinopteri > Siluriformes > Siluridae > Silurus > Silurus glanis. The sequence goes on along the minus strand of JAAIIK010000018.1, from coordinate 6,980,170 downwards.
TATCCTAAACAAGGACATTTTAAGAGCAGTTTTAAAAACGCTAAAAGATTCAGCCTGTCTAATCTCAATGGGGAGACAATTCCAAAGTTTTGGTGTATGAGAGAAAAAAAACCCAATCAGCCATAGACATAATCGGGTAGGAACAACAACATAGGATGTATAGAATGTCTTTAGATTTCCTTCGCTTGAACTACAAGACCCAAAACTGTTCCAGCATGATTCCAGTTATCGAGCTGTGACCTCAACCCTATTGAATACATTTGGGATGAATGTGAATGCTGGCTGCACCCCAGGCCTCTTCACCTCACCTACATCAGTACCGGACTTTACTAACACCCTTGTAGTTAAATAAGCACAAATCTCCATGACTACACTCCAAAATCTAGTGGAACATCTTCCCAAAAGTGTAGAGGAGCAGCACATAGGGACTAAATGTGAAATGGGATGTTTAAAAAGCATCTTTGGATGTTTAAAAAAAGGCATCTTATCAAGTCAAGTCAAGAAGCTTTTATTGTCATTTCAACCATATATAGCTTACGTAGCACACGGTGGAATGTGGCAACGTTCCTCCAGAACCCTGGTGCTACATAAAACAACATAGAGCTACATTACAGAACACAAAGCGAAGGGCAAAAGTAAGTGCCCTTGCCACATAAAGTGCATCATGTGCTACTGAGTGCAGACAGTGCAAGACAAACACAGTGCAAACAAACAACACAAGACAGTGTGGGACAGATACACAAAACACAAAAATCGTGCCGACCAGTAAAACTACTGGATGATATGTTATACAGTACAATGTGCAAAAGAGAGAACTATAACGAGAGTGTACTTGTAAACACAATGTTGTGCAAAAACAGCAATAGCAACAATCGAGATGTGCAAAACAGCATGTAAACAATACAATATTATTATTATAATACTGGTGGTGCTAAAGACATGAATGTATATGAAGTGAGGTGAAATGAGTATTGAGTGTGTGTTGAGCTCAGGTTGTACAGTTGAGTAACACACAGTTGAGTGTGTGTTTTCGTACAGTCAGTTCTGTGTGTTGAGGAGTCCGATGGTTTGAGGGAAAAACTGATGCACAGTCTGGATGTGAGGTCCGAATGCTTCGGAACCTCTTATCTGATGGTAGGAGAGTGAAGTGTGTTTATGAGGAGTATGCAGGGTCGTCCACAATGCTGTTGGCTTTGCGGATGCAGCGTGTGGTGTAAATGTCTCCAATGATCTTCTCAGCTGTCCTCAGTAGCCTCTGTAGGGTCCTGCGATGAAGGCAATGCAGTTCCCAAACCAGGCAGTGATGCAGCTGCTCAGGATGCTCTCAATGGTCCCTCTGTAGAACATGGTTAGGATGGGGGAGGGAGATGGGCTTTCCTCAGCCTTCTCAGGAAGTAGAGGTGCTGCTGGGCTTTCTTGGTGATGGAGCTGGTGTTGAGTGACCAGGTAAAGTTCTCCTGGAAGGAATTTGGTGCTCTTGATGATCACCACAGAGGATCCATCAATGATCAGGGGAGAATGGCCGTTCTGTGCTCTCCTAAAGTAAACAACCCTCTATTTAGTTGTGTCAACGTTCAGAGACGGGTTGTTGACTCTAAACCAGGCTGTTAACTGTTTCACCTCCTCTCTGTATGCTGACTTATCGTTCTTGCTGTAATAGAAGAACTTGATGATGCGGTTCGAGCTGTGCATTGCTACACAGCCGTGAGTCAGCAGAGTGAACAGCAATGAACTGAGCACACAGCCCTGAGGGGCTCCAGTGCTCAGTGTAGTGGTGCCAGAGATGCTGTTCCACGGTCCGGACTGACTGAGGTCTCCCTTTTAGTCAGGAAGTTCAGGCTCCAGTTGCAGAGGGAGGTGTTCAGGCCCAGTAGGCTCATCTTCTTAATCAGGTGCTAAGGGATGATTGTGTGGAATACTGAACTGAAGTCTATGAACAGCATGTGTCCTTATTGTCCAGGTGGGTGAGGGCCAGATGGAGGGTCGTGGCGAAGGCATCGTCTATGGAACGGTTTGGACGATACACAAACTGAATGGGGTCAAGCAAAGGTGGTAGCTGGGTTTTAATGAGCTGGGTTTGTAATGACCAGCCTCTCGAAGCACTTCATCACGATGGGTGTGAGTGCCACGGGACGATAGTCATTAAAGCAGGAGTCTATAGACTTCTTTGGCACTGGAACGATGGTCGTTGTCTTGAGGCACGTAGAAACAACAGTACTTCTCAGGGATGTCAGTGAAGACATCTGCTAGATGTTCTGCACATTCCCTGAATACTCTTCCAGACATGTTGTCTGGTCCAGCAGACTTCCATGGGTTAATGCTGCATAGAGTTTTTCTCACTTCAGCCGTGGATAGGCAGGGCACCTGGTCACTGGGAGGAGGAGTGGTCTTTCTCGCTGCCATGTTGTTCTGCTCCTCGAACCGGGCGTAGAAGTTGTTCAGTGCATCTGGGAGGGAGGCATCAGGATTACAAGCAGGTAAAGTTGTCTTGTAGTTCGTGATCATCTGAATGCCCTGTCACATGCGCTGGGTGTCTTCGCTTTCTTGGAAGTGGCTGTGGATTCTCTTGGCATGTGCACGCTTCGCCTATTAGACAAAACGGGACAGTTTGGCCCTTGCTGTTCTTAAGGCCTAATTATTTAGACTTTATCCACAGCTTCTGGTTGGAGCTTGTAGTGATGGTCTTGGAAATGGTCACGTCGCCAATGTATCTCATCACTGATGATGTGTACTCCTCCAAGTTGATGGAATCGCGGTTGGTTGCAGCCTCCCTGAACATGTCCCAGTCAGTAAACTCAAAACAGTCCTGAAGAGCGATCTGTATGCTGGAATTAGCATAACAGAGATGTGGTCCGAGTAGCCGAGGTGGGAGCGGGGCTCCGCACGATACGCGCCGACGACGTTTGTGTAAACAAGATCCAGTGTGTTCGCCCCTCTCGTTGCAAAGTTCTCAGGGAGTTTAGGAAGCACAGTTCTGAGATTCGCAGGGTTGAAATTTTTGGCGATAATAAACAGTTTGTCGGGGTAAGCATTCAACAGGTCGCTAATAGCCCCATAAAGCAGTGGTCCCCAACCCCCGGGCCTCGGACCGGCACCGGTCCGTGGGTCAATTGGTACCGGGCCACACAGAAAGAATGCATAACTTACATTATTTCCGTTTAATTTATTATCTGATTCTGAACAATGTTTTATTTTGGAAAATGACCGGATTCTCTCCGCCACATCTGTCTATCACTCACTCTTGATGCATGTCATGATGCCTCAGTCACATGTCTTACCTACATCCGCTACCTTCTTAAAGGGGCTGCTCCGGCCGCTAACACATAATACATTACCGCTAAATGTACACTCTGGGATGTACACTCCGACTATGAAAGCACTGGTAAATTACTGTGGTAAATAAAATGGCCTGCATCTTACAGTCACGTGCTCCACTAGCGATGAGCAATAGCTGGAGACGAGCACAGAGTTCTTGCACCATTCCTTGTTGATATAAACACACACGCCACCACCGCAAGTCTTACTGCACAGAGCTACATTTCTGTCAGCACGAAACTTGGCTAGCCCGTCTAGCTGAATGGCGGCGTCCGGGACTCTGAGCCATGTCTCCGTGAAAGCAAAGACGGAACAGTCTCTAAACTCTCGCCGTGTGGTCCGCTGGAGATGGATGTTATTAAATGATTGTCCAGGGAGCAGACGTTTAAAAGTAGAATGGACCACCGGCATCAGGCGACCCCGAGGACTGGGGCCTGGTCTTTGTAGCAGAGATCGCAGCAAGCGTCACGAAGGTTATTTGGTACTTTACCATGCATGATTTCTGTACAGGGTCTGGCAGTCTTTTACATGAACAAAGCTGTCTCTCCTGTCCATGTACTTGGAAAAGTCAGGTTAAAGACGTGAAAAGCACCATATTAGGATCCGGAAAGGCCGCCGCGTGCTACTGCTGCGTGCTACTGCCGTGCCGCCATCTTGGGAAAGACTTCTATTCAGGTGTCCGCAAATCTTTGTCGGTAAAGTATAAGCTTTGATTGTAATTAAAATAGGGGTCGGTGTTTGACTCGTAAATCTCGAAGTCAAAGTATCGTAAACTTAGTGCCTTTCGCTGAGCTGTGTATGGAAACGCCGCAAACACGATTAGACAGAACTAAAATAGATCGTCAACGTTTCGGAAATGGGGCTTTGTGATTTGAGAGGAGAAAAAAAAAAAAACTGAGTCAATAAAAGCTGATAGCTAACCTTAGCTAATATGTAATTAAGCTAATCAGCTTAGATGAGCTCATGTTTAATTAAGCGAGAACGGCAAAAAATAAATAAATAAAATATACGCAGCCACAATGGAAATACAGTGTGATGACTTGTGCAGCTTTGCAGTTTACTGCCTTAAATGTCGGCTTCCGAAAAAGACGGAATGCTGAGCGAAGCTTAATTACAAACGTGTGTTGCCAGCAACCATCGCACAGGCATCCGTATACACACACACACACACAGATGCAGAGAGTATGGATGAAGTGATTATGGACAGACAGCTATAGAAACGCAGTGTGCCCACAGCTGTTGCTCTGTGATTGCTGCAGTGTATTATGGATAAACACGCTATACTATTATTCATTGTCTGTGTTCAGTACTGTACACAAAACTGTAGGGTGGGCGGGGCCAAAAAAGAGGAAGAAATAAAGTGCGTGTGTGTATAGAGCCTGGAGTTTGTTTTTTTGTGTCACTGCCTATTAGGGCTTTCAGTAGCTCACACAAACACTCGTGCTCTTTGAACTGCTCCCATGTGGAAGAACACACAGCAAGGGAGAGGGAGTGGGGGGGGGGGGGGGGGGGGGGGGGGGGGGGGGGGGGGG
>JAAIIK010000018.1:6916043-6930185 GCA_014706435.1 Silurus glanis | reverse complement strand
CACACACACACACACACACACACACACACACACACACACACACAGTTACACATCGCAAACAAAACACACACACAAGCGTATACATGAGGAGGGCGTGCAAAAAAGCTTGTTTTGCAGCCTCCCCCTCTCTACCACCGCTCCCCAGGGGTCGGCTGATTTCCCCTCTCTTGCTGTCATTCAAATCACGCCTTTGTTTGGCAGGAAAGGAAAAAACAAGGGAGAGAGAGAAAGAGAGAGAGGGAAAGAGGGAGAGAGAGAGACAGACAGACAGAAAGGCTGGATGGAACAAGTTCAGGGCAGTTCTTCTGCCAGTTCTTCCTCCACATGCATTCCTGTGGCTGCATGGAGTGTGTGTGTGTGTGTGTGTGTGTGTGTGTGTGTGTGTGTGTGTGTGTGTGTGTGTGTCTGTGTGTGTTTCTCTTTGAGTGTTAGAGTGAGTGAGTGAGTAAAAGAGAGAGAGAGTGAGAGAAAAAACGTACGGAAGGAAGGGACATGTGCGAGGGAGTGAACATGAGGGGCAAAACAGGGGGAGAAGAAGAGAAAAAAAAAAGGAAGAACACTCGCTTCCAAGAACGCAGGGAGTAGAAAAAAAAACGAGATGATGGGAGGAGGAGGAGGAGAGAGGGAGAGAGAGAGAGAGAGAGAGGAGACGCTGCTCAAAAATCAGAAACTCAATGTCAGTACATTTGATTCTTAACACTACATACAGTTCTGGACAGAACACAGATATCACGCCGGGTGAACGCGAGCCACTATGCTCAGGGTCGAATCTTGACGTGTGTCGTGCGCAGTCACGTGACGGCGCGACGTTGAATTATGTCAAAGAAATTCTCCTCGTACGAATGATGAGTAGACATACTAATAACTATAATGTATATAGGAGAGACGGTACACAAGTGGCGCATCCTACCTTTGACACTTCGCCTTTCTGAACTTAAACTGAATGGAGGAAAAATGTTTTTAAATGTGTGGAATTACATTTTTCTGTCACTTTAATCCTCAGAAAAAGAAACAAATCATAGTGTCAATTATTGTGGTGTATTTAGGCATGGTATGTTTTTTTTCTGAAGCTGTTAAAAGGAGCTCAGTTCAAATCATCAACAAATATGTTCAGTATTTTATAAAGAAAGCTGAAACTAAAGTCAGGTCTCCATTACTACACTGGAATGTTTTTCAAATGCCTAATAAATAATGTTAAAAGTAATGGATGGTCCACGGCTATGAACTTGCACGATGAGGAGACAAAGAACCGCCTGGCGCCAACCGAAGTAAAAAGCAAATAGGTATTTTAGAGAGATTTTGTGATTGGTCTTAATTCCTTATGACGTTTTTCATGATATTTCGCCTTTTTTACGTTTCCTTCTTCTATTCATCGAATTCATCGTTTATCGAAATGACCATATTCACCGTATAAGATTACCGACATGGACAAATCATCCGTTGAGCTCAGTAAGGTAATGAGAAATGTTCACTATAGTCAGCTCAGTCTGTGGGGAAGTAATACAGTAGTTCCAGGTGCAAAGTAAAATCACAGGTTCATATTAAATGCACTGGATATCGTTTCTGTAGGACCTTTTCATCACAAGGGCCGCTATTCTGGACACTCAGATTAATAAGAATTGAACAACAGCAAAAAAAACATGGCTAACAAAAGAAAAAAAATCGTCAAACAAACGATTGTGTGGATTTTTTTGTAAGGAGATGTTCATTGAACATGATTGGAAGGAGTCTCCAGTGTCAGTGGTTTCAAACAGTCTGAGGTAAAACTGGAACCTTGTTTGCCATATGCAAACGTCCTATTGCTCACTAGCTAGTGCTCACTGCTCACTTTTACTCGTTATTTAGCTAGTGCTCTCTATTTACATTTACGGCATTTTGGCAGAGCAACTTTTCATCCGGAGCAACTTTTTATCTCATTTATACAACTTGAGCAGTTGAGGGTTAAGATCCGTGCCCAAGGGCCCAGCACTGGCAGCTTGGCGTTTCAGGGATTTGAACTCGCAAACCTCCAATGAGAAGTCCAACATTTTAACCACATCGCTATTATATGAATATATTAACGCCTAGCTATTTAGCTATTGTTCACTATTTAGCTAAGTGATCCCTGTTTAGCTATTGATTGCCATGCTTGCTGTTTAAATAGTGATTTCCGTTCAATATTTCAATCAAACAAACAGCAAGCAATATTCAATATTAAGCTAGCGCTCGCCGTTTAGCTAGCGCTCGCAGTTTTTCTCGAGAACAAATTACAGTTTCTTTGTCTTAGTTTTAAAAGGAACACCTTGTAGAAATACCACAACGTAATATAAAAAGAGACGTGTGATTTCCAAAAGAATAAAACACGAACGACATGCTGATACAGAAAGGTAAACAATTTCAGTGTGTAAATCTCATTGTTGACCGTTTTTTTTTTTTTCTTTCTGGCAAAGCACCTTCCTGTTTACTACGTTAGCTTCACGGCTCCAGTGCTAAAGTAAAAAAAAAATAATAATAAAAAATAAAATAAAAGGAAAAAAGAAGCAAAAGCTGGTCTGATTGACTACTTTTGTGCTAAGTGGAAAAAATTATGTAAATTCCATTTTGGGCTGAAGTATCGGTTTAATATATAATCGCTCAAGCACCTCTTGTGATCCTGGCCTGTGACAGTGTTAGTAATTCATTCACTCTTCTGTTTGCTCTGCCTTTCATTTATTTATTCATGAGGCATTAATCCATTAGTCCACCACCATTAATTCAGCTACATTAGATCAGGCAAAGCTACACCACGCCATGCGCACGCACGCATGCACGCACAGACACACTACCGCATTAACACCAGTTTCAGAAAGCTGGTACACAGACGCAGTGGTAGTTTGTGCCTGATAAATAGATGGTGTAAGAAAAAGTGATGAAAACCTACTGAATACATGATGCCAATGTCAAAATGTGCACTTCCAGGGCCTTGCTCAAGGGCCCAGCAGTGGCAGCCTGGTGGTGATGGGATTTGAACTCAAGACCTTCCAATCAGAACTCAAAAATCTTACCCACTGAGAAACAACTTGCCCATACAACAGCAGGTTGCAATTTTTCGTTTTTTGCCAAAAAATTGTGTAAATGTTCTGTCAAAATCAGGACTGAACATGAGCTATAGATACACAAAACAGCTTTTTGTGATTATATAGGTAACACTAATCTAACTGCATTTTATGCAGTTTTTATCTGTAACGTGCCCATGCTGGTAAAAGAACGGCCATTTTCACAATAATGATCAATAAATGATATATTGTCCAGCTTTATTACCAAACGGACAAAGAACAGGAACTGACCTCCAACCATCATATATGCAGAACCTCTAACAGCCACTAGAGGCGCTTTTTCTTTATCACTAAAGGAACCCTACACAATAGGTTAAAAAAAACAAAAAACAGTGGTTTTAAAAAAGGAGGGGGTGGGGCATAGCACTTACCTGCTCCCAGAATGCACCACGGCACAGGACATCGAGCCCGAAGCAGCATGAAACAGGAAGAGAAAAAGAGAGAGGAATATAAAACATTAGTGCACAGAGAAAAACTGAGATCTTCGATTTCACAGTGGCTGAGTTTCACTGTAATATAAGCGCATGTGTGTGTGTGTGTGTGTGTGTGTGTGTAAAACCAGACACCATTAATCTGTAAATACTGAACTTTTGACACACACACAGTCTCAAATGCACAATATAACTTAATACTTATGTAATATGTACTAATATCAATAATGCCGTTAGATTCCCATTACACTCATTTCCTACTCGGCAGTCAGGATGTTTAAAAAACACGGAAAAAATAAATCAGTGCTCGTTTACACAGAGTGTACCTGTAGCAAAGGATCAATTGGCCAATCAAAAGCCACCTGGGACACACGCTTTCCATGTATGAGTTGTTAGTTTATTTTATTCACGGTTGCTTGACAAACCAGTGGGTTGAACTACCAGAAAGAGTAAATGAAAAATGCTGTCTAATGAGGTTCAAAAATCATGCGTCATGCAGCTCGATGCTCCACCTCTAGTGCAGGCGTCTGAATCCCACCGTCTGCTGCACTACAAACAGCGGCTGAATGTAAAAACACAAAAGGGAAAATGACAGAACCAAGGGAAATAAAGTGCAGCTCAAAACGCAGTCATGTACCTAGTGGCTCTTGCAAGCACGACGCAAAAACTGAACGTAACCTCGCAGTTCAGCAGAGCCAGACTAAACAAATATGGCGATCAGACGTAATAAAATCTTGCAGCCAAAACATTCACAAACAACTGCTTGACTATTTGTTGATTTCAAAATATCACAATGTACTACGTCAAAAAAATAATCCTTCAGGCAAGGATAAAGTTATGCAGTGTTCCTCTGAACGGGAATGCACCTCCTCATTAATTTCCTAAGTGTGAATACAATGTCCATCATGGCCATCAGCTAGTCAAATAAACCAAGTGTTTGCGGTGAAGTGTATTTTCTCTCTATATAGATGCACACAATGGAGCGAATTAGAATTCTTTTTCTTTATAGTGTGTGGCGTGACTATGGATACCACACAAACTAGGGTTGGTCATCCAACACAAGTTAAGGTAGGGTGGACAGAAAGTATATGGTACCTAATGTAAGAAATTAGGCACACACAAATATAGCTTTGTAGGTGATATATTGGAAGGTGATATATTTTAGAACATCCCATTCTTCAACCTCCACTCTTCTGGGAAGATGTCCCACTAGATTTTTGAATGTGACTGTAGTGATTTGTGTTCATTCGGATACATCATCAAATCAGGTGCTGATGTAGATGAGGTGAGGAGGCGCAGCCAGTGTTCATATTCATTCCCGAAGGTGTTCAGTAAGGTTGAGGTCAGCGCTCTAAAACAGGCTACACCAGATCTTCCAGTCCAACCTATGTAAACCTCATAGAGGATGCTTTGTGCACAGGGGCATCGTCATGCTGGATCACGGTTGAGTCTCTTGGTTCAAGTAAATTTAATGCATCCAAAGACATCCAATACAATTGTGTGCCACCAACTTTGTGGTAACAGTTTGGGGAAGAATGTTATGGCTATATACTGTATATAAGTGATAACTGGGATAAACTCTAGTGTCGATTAAGACCAAAATGGCGAACAAAACCATTGTTTGTGGAAGTGAACTTACCTACACAAAAAGAAAACAGAAAGTCCAATAACAGACATAAATAAGCCGAACTCAACATAAAATTTGTGGGACGTGGGAGTAACTTAGTAGTTAAGGCTCTGGGTTACTAATAGGAAAGTCTTGGTTCAAGCCCCGGTATCGCCAAGCTGCCGCTCTCAGGGCCCCTGAGCAAGGCCCTTAACCATCTGTGCTTCAGAGGCTGACATAGCTGACCCCAGCTGACCCAAACATTGCTGAGATATGCAAAGTAAGAATTTCAGTGTGCTGTAAATGTACATATATACTGCAAGTATAAAGCATCTTTCAAAAGCCAGTCACAGCTTTAGTACCTGTAATTCCAAAAATATACATTTATTTACAAAGACTGTGCTTTTAATAACCAAGAGACAAATCAAGACACAGTACATATCAAAGTTGGGAAAAATCATCTTTCGGCTGCTCCCATTAGGGGTCGCCACAGCAGATCATCCGTCTCCATACCCCCCTGTCCTCTACATCTGCCTCTTTCAAACCAACTACCTGCATGTCCTCCCTCACCACATCCATAAACCTCCTCCTTGGCCTTCCTCTTTTCCTCCTTCATGGTGGCTTCATCCTCAGCATTCTCGTACCGAATATACCCCATGTCCCTCCTCTGCACATGTCCAAACCATCTCAATCTCACCTCCCTCAAAATAATTTATTGCACCCAGACACTTGAGTATGCACCAGGAAAGTTTGCAAAATGTTTGAACGATTGGGGATACATCTATAGAGTGCCTTTATTCTAAGAGACCGAGCAGACTTTGCACCATCACTAGCCAATAGTGTGCATCTGTGAGTTCATGTATGAGGAAGAAGGCAGACAGCCACATGAGAGGCAACTCATTAAACAGATGCAACAAAGAAAGCACATGATAGCAGTGTTTTCATGGATTCATTACTCAGCTGTAACTGAATAACACAAGCAGTGAAGGGGTCTTCATTTAGCATAATCGATGTGTCATACTTGTCAAGTCCAACGATTACTATGTAAACGTGACTGAGTAAGACCCACTAGCCCATCATACTGCAGGAGGCAGAATTTGTAGGGAAAAAAGGGGTGGCTGGTCGATGATTTACCCACATGCTCTTTTTCAACAGCCTTCAACCAAGTGGTACTTAGTGGAATACAATTTCGAAAAGAAATTTTCACCTCGAAAATGTCCCTGGACAAAAAAGAAAAAAAAAAAACAAAAGAAGGAATTGTGTGTGTTGTTTCTTGTGAAATACTCGTCATGGCAGCACTCACACAATTTTCATTTGAATGAAACAGCCCTGGTCCTGTCAGGTAAAGATGTTGCCCACAAGGCTCCTGTGTTGTTCAGGTTCCAAATACGTTTGGAGGGTTCGGTGATTTTGCAGGCTGGTCAATGTCTCAAGGTTCTATTATACTTAATGTAGTAGACACACACACACACACACACACACACACACACACACACACACACACACGGCCTTGTGCACCCTCCAGTCATCCTCTTGAAATGTGGGAGTGACAGGGCTGTGTTTGTTCTGCTGGAATTGAAGCACAACACACAGTATGACCATCCTGTTTCGAAACCAGGTGCACAAACTTTCGAACTCTGGTATTGGTAGATGCAATGTATTGTCTTATTGTTTAGTTTTTATTTGTTGTTGTTTTTTTAGTCCTCACGCGCCATAAGGGGCATTGTGCGGCACGTGCCGAATGGCTTAATTGGCGTTTCCATAGCAGTTTTGTTACAGGGTTTGGCTGCTAGCCCAATGTCCACTCTCCTTTCACGGCCAGACCTGAGACTTGAGTACTTTATCCCCATTCCCACAACTGAGCACCTATTGGGGTTAAGGGCTTTGCTCAAAACCACAACCCCCCTGATCCAAAGTTCCATGCCTTAACCACTGGACTCCCACGTCCCCCGTATTGTTTTATAAACAATGGTAAAATAACATGTAGTTGTAATTACACAGTAGAATTAGAACACAGATACACTGCATTCTTGGGATTCAGCCTTTTTTCATAATTATCAGAGGAATCTGAAACGGCACACACTGCACAAAACTCCCGAGTGCTACGCTCTCAGTAAACAGCTGGAACAGACGGATGGAGCTGTACACTCACGAAACGACAAACACCACAAACTGTTCCTCCACTGTTCTCATCCTCAGAAGGCCGAATAATAGAGCAGGAGCAAATGGCTGATTAACCCTGTAGGAGCCGAGCGCACGCAGGAGCATTCCGTAACAGGCCAGCAGGTGGCTGTATATCAAAATAAAAGTCTGCTTGGTTTTGCGAAGCCTAAATAAACTCGGGCGATTACCGCGGCAGCTGCGCAAACCCCACGATCAGCGGCCGAGTGAGGACACTCTCTGACACAACGCACTCAAACACACTCGGGGACGAACACAAGCGCGTTCCTACACAATGCACACACAGAACAAGGAGAGCATGCACGACAGGACGGAACACAGAGGGAGGAGAAGCGGGAGGAAAATTAGGTGATAATGTGGGAGAGAGAGAGAGAGAGAGAGAGAGAGAGGGAGGGAGTAAAGATAAATGAAGAGTTGTTTGCAATCTTAAGTTTGATGAGTAAGTTTACCTCAGTTGAACCCGGAGAGGAGAGAGACAGACAGAAATGGGTGAGAGAGAGAGAGAGAGAGAGAGAGAGAGAGGAAGGCAAAGACAAAGAGAAACAAATTGGCAAAAAAGAACAGACAGGAGAGACAGCAGGATGGGAAGAGAGAATAGGACAGACAGACAGACGACAAAGCATTGAGAAAGACAGAGACAAACAGACAGAAGAGACCTAGAAAGACAACAGGAAGAGAATCAATAGAGATAAACAGACAGACCCAAAGAGACACAGAGAAACAGAAGAGAGAGGAAGAGAAATACAGATAGACAAGCAGGCACACAGACGAGACCTAGTGAGACAGTCAAGAGAGAAAAAGACAGACAGACAGCAGGGAAAGAATCGAAAAAGAAAGAGAGACAGACAGAAGATACCTAGAGAGACGAGAGGGAGAGAATCAAGAAAGAGAAAGAGACAGACAGGCAGATAAGAGAGACTTAGAGAATCAAGAGAGAGAAAATGAAGGACGACATACACAGATAGACAAAGAAAGACAAGAGAGATTCGAGTGAGAGAAAGAGACAGATGGACAGAAGGGAATGAGACAGACAGCAGAGAAACAGCATGTCAAACAGAAAAACAGACAGACAGATCAGAAGACAAAAACAGAAGAAAGAGACACAAGAGAGATTGGCAGACAGGATAAAAGAGAAAGAGAGAAAGACAGGAAGCAGACAGACATTCTAAAGGTCATTCAATTTCATTTTTAAAAAATCGGTCCCTCTCATGGTTTATAATATTAATGTGATATGAATGTGTTATTGTGTTAAACATTATGATGTTCTTTAGACCTGGTTAGGAAGCTCCACAGTGTAAATGTCACACTCAAAAAAGCAGACGAGTGAAAAAGTGTTTGTCGTTATGTCGCTGTTTGTTTGTTTTTTTTTTACACACACCTGCATGACGCTCCTATGTTGTAGTCTGGTTAAGAATATAAGAAGACTACTGAGGCACAGAGCAGGAAACAGGAGTGTGAATGAGCACAGGGAGGGGAAAAAAAAACTCGTAAGCGGACGTCAGGTGAGTCGACTCCTACTTTACAAATTCATGTAAAATATATAAGTGAAGAAAATCAGTGTAATCCATATATAAACCGGCAGCAGTTCAAATCCATCATACGATTAGAATCCGAACGTTCACGAATCTAACGAGTAAAAATAACAAAAAATCTGAAGCTCTCGTAATCGAATTTTCGTGAGAAACTGAACAATATTTCTCCTATGAACGATCGCACATCCAGCTTAAAGAACAAGGCTCAGGAGGTCTGTGGATGGACCGGAGCTGGTTTTTAAGATCACTTACAGCATAAAAAAACAGATTTATCTTTAAATTTCAGCAAGTTTGAGCAAATGAGGAGATGAAAAGGTTGGACTGCACTAAAGCGCTGCTGCATCGCTCTCTTTAGATGAGGACAAAATGAGAGGAGAGAAAAAAAAAAAAAAGACAGGGAGACAAGATGGCTGCATGAAAAACAAACAAAAAGAATAGAGCCAGACAGAGAGATGAAGGATGGGCAGAAATAGTAAAGACAGCAGGGAGAAAATCAAGAAAGGGAAAGAGAAAGACAGACAGACAGACAGACAGAGAAGAGACAGACAGGAGAATAAAAAAAAAAAGAGCAATAGACAGACAGACAAAGAATCAAGAGTGAGAAATAGACAGACAGAGAGTAATAGAAGCAGAGGGACAAAGAAAACCAAGTTGAGAATTAAGAGAGAAAATGGGACAGACAGAAACAGCCAGAGAAAAAGAGGAGCAAATCAAGAGAGAGAAAGCGAGAGAGCAAGAGAAGGAGACATACTGATAGAAACAGACAAAGGAGAATTAAATGACAGAGAGAGAGAGAGAGACAGAGAGAGAGACAGAGAGAGAGACAGAGAGACAGAGAGAAGTGAAAGACAGACAAATGAGACACTTTGTTTAGATAGAGGAGAAGTGAAGATTAATCCTGCATTAGAGATCTCTCAGAAATGAGAAGTTGGAACTACAGTTTTCGAACCACCATGCAAACCTTAAAAAAAAAAAAAAAAAAAAAAAAAAAAAAGGGGTGCATCTCAATCCGCTCCATAGCTCCCTACTACCCTAGCTTCCCTAATACTGGTTTACAAAATTGGGACACTGATGACCAGTTTCAGGACTACTCGATTTGAGTGATTTTTTGGAAGATAGCTGAGAGGAAATTATGTCCTCATTTCCAGTATGAGAACACAGGATTGCATGGATGCTCCTGGTTTTTGCAGTGCATTATGGGATTATTTTGAGAAGCAAAAGTTCCAGTACACTTAAAACATTTTGCCATTGGGTCCTTAAAATCGACTCCCTGATCCCTGGCTGCTGAACCAGGGAGCTAATTGAGACGCACCCATGGACCCGTGGACAGAGCGATGTTGATTTACCCTTCTCCGATCAGCAAACTGTAGGATCAATAGTATAGATTTAACAAGCGGATATATCTGTGTGTTGACTGATCTAAAGCAAATACTCGTATGTGCAATAAAACTCACTTAACCCTAAGAAGTGCTGCTTTGTTTGCTGTTCTTTCTGTGAGCATCCATGTTGATTTGAAAACAGTCGACCTCAAGGGAAGAGAAACTCGTCCTGGGTTTACGAGCCGAAATTTTGGATCAGAAGGTCACAGATACAAACCCTGGCACCACCACCAAGCTGCCAAGGGCCCTTGAGCAAAGGCCCTTAACCCTCAACTGCTCATTTGTATGTCGCTCTGGATAAGGGCATCTGCCAGATGCCGTAAATGTATCGTGTAAAATGTAATGGAATGAAGGCTTAATACCACAGATGCTATCAGCAGGTTGTCGAATGGCATTGTGGGTAATGGGCAAATATGTAAAGAATTTCCATTTGTTTAACATTTTTCAAAAATGATAAAAATGATTTGATGAAAATGAGTTTTTTCCCGTTACCTAAAGTAGAGACTTCAGTGAGTTCTGAGACAGAGTTTAATTTGTAAATTGTAATGAAAATGGGAATGCTCATCCGACTCACGACATGAAGGCTCTCCAGATCAGGAAGCTGCCGAGGAAAATCCCACTAGCCAATTAAAGTAAAGAGCCGTTAAGCCCCGCCCCCAGTCAGACATTTGCCCCAGAAATGGTGAATAAACTCGTGCAGTGCATTTATAAGCTAATGACGCAATTCATCGTTTTTTGTGTCAGAATGCGTTACGTCTTTCTCACTGCATATGTTTTGTACAATTAATGCTTTTAGACACAAATGACCAAAAGGCTGTGGACACCTGACCACATGATTCTAACATCCCATCCCCATTTGCGGTTATAATTCCCTCCACCCTTCCGGGAAGATGTTCCACTAGATTTTGGAGTGTGCTTGTGGAGACTTGTGTTGATTCAGTCTCAAGGGTGTTAGTAAAGTCAGGTACTGGTGTAGGTGAGGTGAGGAGGCCTGGGGTGCAGTCGGTGTTCGCATTCATCCCATTGGTGTTCGGTAGGGTTGAGGTCAGAGCTCTAAAGCAGGAGATCTTCCACTCCAACTCATGAAATCCATATCTTCATGGAGCCAGCTTTGTGCACTGAGGCATTGTCATGCTGGATGTCACCCAAATGAGGATGGGTTCCCCTTTTGAGTCTGGTTCCTCTCAAGGTTTCTTTCTCAAAAGATCTAAGGGAGTTTTTCCTTGCCACAGTCACCATGGCTGCTCATCAGGGATTACACCACATCATTCACCGTAACTGTTAAATTCTGTAAAGCTGCTTTGAGACAATGTCTGTTGTGAAAAGCGCTATAGAAATACACTTGACTTGGAACAGCTTTGGGTCTGCTAGTACGAGTGATGAAATAAAATGCTACCACTAGAGGCATCCTATACAATTGTGTGTGGAGAAGAACCGCATATGGACAGAAAAGAACTTTTATTCATATCGTATGTATGCAATAACAGTTTTAAAGTTAAAAAACATTTTCTTTACTCGACTTAGTGAGGGTGGCCCCGTTTTAGTTGTAGTTATAGTGTAACCGAAACTACTATATTTGTGTCAACAGTATAAAATAATTTTGCAATACAAAGGCGTACATTGAGGCATTGGTAGTTCCTAGCACTTCCAAAGACATCCTGTCCACCTGTGTATGGAGAAGGACCACACATGGCTGGAAAAGTCCCAATGCTTTTGTCCATATTGTTTATATCCATAAACATGTCTAATAAAACAAATTATGATCTTATGGTAATTATAAATAGTATAAATGCCAGACATTCAGGTGGATTGTACCTTTATGAGAGAGAGATATTTCACTTATATAACATCAACCTGTGTGTGTGTGTGTGTGTGAGAGAGAGAGAGAGAGAGAGAGAGAGAGAGAGACTGAATTGGCTAAGAGTGCACTTGTACACCCGTATCTGCATGGTGTGTGTACAATAACACTGTACATGCATGTGTGTGTGTGTGTGTGTGTGAGCAGAACACCAGAGGACCTGGGTCTCAGGCGCATGCAGTGTAATCCTCTTACTGTCTACTGAGTACATGCTCAATACTGACATTATATAACAACTAATCCACACACACACACACACACACACACACACACACACACACACACACACACACAGCCATGCCTTGACCTCTCACACACTAGGGCAAGTGCACAGACACACTCGCTTCAACTCTCTTCCCTCCAGCATGCATGTTCTTAGTGTTACATGCTGCACATAACAATCTTGGGGCTTCTTTCTAGTATTAGCAATGTCCAGAACGTCATGTTAGCTGTCATCTTTCGAAATGCCGTCGCAGAACCCTGTAGAATGCAAATAAGCCCAATAAAAAAATTTTTTTTTTTTTTATTGGGGTTGACTAGATCTGTGCGTGTTTTAGTAACAATAGCGTTCCGTCATAGGGGTTCAAACTACATTGTTCAAATTAGTGCAAATCCGAACACTGATACGTCTCATGCTCTCCGTTTTTTTTGTTGTTTATAAATTGCGAGGCATAGGACAATCGCAACATGCGGCAATATGGTCGCAAGATAGTGTCACTGCTGTTCTCTAGCACGCGTTCCGTCCTCATCTAAAATGTGACTGCGGCATGAAGACTCACATGACTCAGGTGATGTTTTTGTTACCGATACGTCGCCTCTGAAGAAGCAGACAAAACATTTGAAAAGTAACTTCACACTCGCTCGTGTTTGCTTTACTATTGACCCTGGTGAGGACATCAGTATTAATGCAACTAATTACTTGTAGATTGAACTCTCACTTCAACCTCTGTAGCCAAAAGGAAGCTCAAATCTTTGCTCATTTGGTCCAGTATTTCCCCTCTTTCTCCAATTTTTTGTTTTACAACCAAGAGCTAAAACAGACTTGATAGATGTTATATCATCTCTAAACTCAAGAATCTACACCTAATATCACCTAATATTAAATTAGGAGGGAAATTTTACACAGTGGCAAAAATAATGTAGACCCTCTACATTAGATCTAGTATAGCCAGCTACCATTTTAAAAAAAGGGAAAATGAGTGGACTTAGAGTCATGTGATCTAAAAATAATTCCCCCTGATGCTTGGAGGAGCCAGAGTTCGTTAAGAAATGTATCTATTTTCAAATGTGTGTATCTTCTTAAGTCTATCAATCACCATTATGAGACCAAATTATAATCAAAACATGGGACAGGACATAACTCTGAAAAGGTTAAGGAGAGAGAAAAGAAAAGAAAAGAAAAGAAAAGAAAAGAAAAGAAAAGAAAAGAAAAGAAAAGAGAAAAATGGAATGTAAAGTAAAGAATAGAATAGAAAGAAAAGATTAGAATATAATAAAATAGAATAGAATAGAATAGAGAGAAAAGAATAGAATAGAATAAAAAAAGAATAGAATAGAAAAGAGAAAAGAATAGAGAAAAGAAAAGAAAAAGAAAGGAACAGAAAAAAAGAAAGGAACGAGAAAAAAGAAAAGAAAAAGGGAAAAAAAAAAAAGGAAAAGAAAATAAAAAAAAAAAGAGAAAAAAAAAAAAAAAAAAAAAAAATAGAATAGAATAGAAAAGAAAAAAAAGCAAATGGGAAAAACAAGGAAAGGAAATCATCAATAACACAAGCATTAAAGGAAACTCTCTATGAGAAGGGTGCGAATACTTAAACAATATAATGTGCATTTGAGACATAGTGGAAACTTGTTAGCATTTCATTCCTGGCTAATCAGCAACACCATGCTTTTCTGGGTCTGAAATCTGCCTCTTTAGTTTCGATTCAAGATTATAGTTCATCCAGTTCATCACACGCAACACTATAAAAGATATGCTCTGGCTCATTTAAGTAATTGTACACAATTCGCACAGGACTGGGTTTAAAAACAAAAAATACACACACACACACACACACACACACACACACACACACACACACACA
>JAAIIK010000018.1:6878913-6895148 GCA_014706435.1 Silurus glanis | reverse complement strand
GGGGCTGAATAATTTTGCACGCCCAATTTTTCAGTTTTTTATTTGTTAAAAAAGTTTGAAATATCCAATAAATTTCATTCCACTTCATGATTGTGTCCCACTTGTTGTTGATTCTTCACAAAAAATTACAGTTTTATATCTTTATGTTTGTAGCCTGAAATGTGGCAAAAGGTCGCAAAGTTCAAGGGGGCCGAATACTTTCGCAAGGCACTGTATACACATATATATATACACACACACACACACACACACACAGTCGAACCCACTTATCTCGACCTCGGTTAACTCGCCAACCCTTTTAAGTCGACGTTTTTGAAGTGGAACCGCCAAATTCTCGCTTTGTCTTAACATTTTCTAATCGGTTATGTCGATTTTTTTATGTCGCCGAACCCTAATATCTCGTTTTTTTATCCCCCTGGCATTGTTGTGCATGTTTTCAAGTTTCAAAATAAAATACGTATAAAAAAAAAAAAAAAAACGAGACGGAGACTAAACAAACTTGCGATTCGCCGCTTAATACGTTCGCGAGGGAATTTAACTATGTTCCGCACGTAACATCTTTTCATCTGTTGGGATCGACAACAATCTGTATTTGTTAATAGAAAAAACTGGAGAATGTATACTAAACCCACTACGCTACATCTGAAGGATTCTCTGCCTGGCTGGAGTTTTTGGCTGATTTGTATGTGTTTAATATTTGATATTAAACCTCCCAGACTGGAAAACAAACTTGCAGAACCAATCAAACTCAGATAAAAACTATTAACTATGAGCCTTCAGGACCAAATTAAGCATTGCGTGTTTTCACGCTGATTGGCTTAAGGCTTCCCAGCTGCTCACCTTGTCCACATGCCTGAGGTAGTTTGTAGTATCTGTAGTACTTAATTAGTTTGGTTCACCATTCAGGAGCTTCACTGCAGCTACAAACACGACTTCGCTATTTAGTTTTTCTTGCATGTCACCTGCTCAAGTTTCATTGAATATTTACAAAATCAATTAAAAGTCTGTGCCTCTTGCACTCTGCACAGTTTTCTGCCCTGACCTTTGACCTCAACTGGCAGAAAGATCTGCAGCCTCACATTTACATTCAATAATTGTGACTTCTGGCTGCTAGTGGGGGAAATGAGAACGGTTTAGAGACAATCCAGGGAAAGTGGCAAGAGGGAGAGAAAAGAGAACGTCAACAAAAAAAAAACTAAAAATCATAAAAAGACAAGGATGTTACAACAGGGAGAACTTCTAACATCTGTCCAAAACAAATCCAATCGAGGAAAGGGAATATGTGCATAATTACCTTGATAACTGTTTAAAAAAAAAAACATGTTATAATGGTTACAAGAAAGATTGAGAGTAAGAGATGGAGAGAAAGAAATCAAATGAGCGAGAGACAGAAAGAGAGATTGTGTGTGCATATGTGTATGTGAATTACATGCATCTGTGCCATGTCTCTAATTATAATGAAGCTGTTGGTGTTCACTGTTTCTCAACGTTTTCTACTCCAGTTCATCAAATTTATCGTGTGCCAAACCAAAAAAGAAAGAAAGTACAAGAAAAGGATGTTACAACAGGAGCAACTTCTCTCACACGTCTAGCAGAGCACCATGTCCAATAAAATCCAATCCAGGAAAGGAAATATGTGGATTATCACCAAGATGGAAAAAAGCAGTAAGATTAAAAAAAAAAAAAAAAACTGTGGAAAGTGTGTTACAAGAAAGATTACAAGTAAGAGAGAAAGAATGAAAGCAAACGATTGAGAGAGAGAGAGAGAGAGAGAGAGAGAGAGAGAGAGAGAGAGAGAGAGAGAGAGAGAAAGAAAGAAAGATTGTGTGTGAATTACATGCATCTGTGCCGTGTCTCAAAATATAATGTAGCTGCTGGTGTTCATTCATTGTGCCGTCTTCTTTTGTTTTTGTTTGTTATATTTCATTTCTCCACATTTTCTTCTCCAGTTCATTAAGTTTATCTTGTAACGAACCAAAAAAAAAAAGAAAGAAAAGAGAAGAGAAGGATGTTACAACTGGGACAACTTCTCACACCTGTCCACCAGAGCCCCATGTCCAAAACAAATCCAATCCGGAAAAGGAAATATGTCGATCGCCACCAAGATGGAAAAACACAGTAGGTAAAAAGGTATAAAAGTGAAAAGTGTGTTACATACAGTATATATGGGATATAAAAAAAGATTAAAAGTAAGATGAAAGCAAATGAGAGAGAGGGACAACTTCTTACGCCTGTGAATCAGAGTTCATGTCCCCAGTGTCCAAAACAAGTCCAATCCAGAAAAGGGAATATTCGGAAAAGCACCAAGAATATTGTGTGTTTAAGCTAACAAAAGACTGTGGGAAGTGTGTTACTGTTATAAATCACACACTGCTGAATTTCTTAATTCAGATTGTTCCAAGGGTACTGATTAACTTGACATGTAACATTTCAGCTGAATGGTTGAGAGAAATGTGTTCATTCAAATGAATTAGCATTACTATAACAGCAGACCAAAATAGTTCACACTTAATCTCAAAAATGTTGAAAATCTGAAATGTTGAAAAGGTGTTTTGTTTATCCGGTGACGTTTTCAGTTTTCTGACATTCGATTTCAGAACAGTACTGCAAACAAAATAACTTCAGAGAAAAAACAAGCTATTGACGTTTTATAGCTACTATAACATAAGTGATAACAGGAACTCGGTTTGTATTTTTTATATATATATATATATATATATATATATATATAAAAATATAAAAATATTAGACACCCCACAGCATTAAATGTAACCACAAACCAAAATAATTTATGTACTTTTATTGACAAATTGGCTCCAAACGATGTTACATAGTGAAATCTATCAGCGGAGAGGTCGAGTGTCATTAACATCAGAAACGCTGATTAAAAATGTATATTACTGCTAATACTTTCTCCATTTTTACATCCCAAATTTTTGTTTCAAATGCATTCATTCTATCAATATGCGCGTTTTGAGTTCTAAATGAAATTGCTATTTGGATTATACAACAAGCTCCTGAATCAGGCTCTCGAGATGACCGTGAAGAAGCAGGACTGAGAAACGCACTGCTGGATAAGCAAACATTTCTACTGGCAAAAAAAGCAGAGAATTGTCCTGAGAGACAAGAGCAAAAGACTCGTGTTGTGAGATTTGAAAGACCTTTGGACCTTGTTCGCTTTATATAAACTCAATGAAACCAATACACATTTTTTTTATTACATCTGTTCAGGAGGATGGTGCCTCTGTGATGTGTGTTAAAATGGTGTAAAACACACCTGGATGAGGATTATTTCACTTGGACCAGCGTCATTTGCCAGCAGCAGAGATTAGAAGTAACGAAGTACAAATACTTTACTGTACTTAAGTAGATTTTTCTGGTATCGGCACTTAAGTTTACCGAAATTTTTTTTTTACTTTTGCTCATTACGTTTTTTTTACACAAATATCTTTAATTTCTACTTCTTACATTTTTAAAACAAACCATTTACTTCAGTTTTAATCTATTTGGTGACATGATCAATATTTTTTCTTCTCATTGTGTGCCATTTTCAGCTTATCAACCGGTTTCTTGTCATTGCGTGTCTTTTTCCTCCTGCCACTGGTGTATCATTCCCTGGCTCTCACACACCACAAACGTAGACTAGTTTACGAAACAAACTCATCACCTTTGCTCTGCTTGTGTTTTATATGGTGGTGCCTGGATACAGTCACTAGGTAAAAAAATGTGAAGTTATTTTGTATTCATATATAAATATGACGTGAGGTTCAGTTACCAGTGTGACGCTAAAACAAGTAGTAGTAATGTTTACTTTTTACTTAAAGTAGATGTCAGAGCCCAAACTTATTACTTTAACTTGAGTGATGAAGTGTAGTCTGCACTTCAACTTTTACCCGAGTATTTTAAAACATGAGCATCTGTACTTCTACTTAAGTGAAGGATGTGTCTCCTGGTTTGAACTCTGCCCTCAGTTTTTCAGCTTTTTCTAACCTTTTTGGAAAACTTTCCAGCACCTTGAATTAGTGACAGTCATACTGGTGTTAAGGAACAAATTGTTCGATATGGGGTTGCGCACTACAAGCAAGTATCCACACATGTTCACGTCGACATCATTGCTCGGGAAGCTTCTATACGAATCAAACACCGGCTTTTCACCATGCTTGTGTGTGAGTGTGTGTGTGTGTTTTAAATATGACAGCTAGATGAAAATGTCATCCCGGCTCCCTGCTCATTTGGCACTTGCACCTTGTGAACGTTAGAGATGAGCGATGAGGGATAAGGATCATTGAAATTTGATGCTCTTCTAGCTGAAACACTGACACACACCTTAAACAACATTCCTGGGTAGTGTGCATACACACCCACGCACAAACAAACACACACGAGTGGGAAAAGCTGCATACGATTACACATTTAGGAGATTCTCTTGTCGTATCATCATGAGCAGAAAACGCGATACAGTTTCCCAATGTGTACAAAGGCGATCCGGGTGACTGAACGATGGCGTGACAGGACGTGCTCTGTGGCGTTACGTTCGATCCACTGCCCTGAGATCAGCTTGAGCGCATTGTTTAACCCAAGCTCTGCCGCGGAGCCGCTTTGTCCGACTGATTCCAGAGCTGTTACGCGCACAAGCCACAGAAAGTAGGTCAGATAATCTGAGAGGCATTTACGGGAGTGAAAAAAACTCGCTTAAATGAATGGCCTACACAAGGTACCAGGCAACCTTTCTTTCTTTCTTTTGGGAAGAAAAAGGAGGACGGTGGGAAAATAAAAAAGACGGATACTTTTGGTTCGGCCCGCTAATGGTGTGCTTTGTGCAGAAGGGCATAGATGAGTCCACTGTATACAACTCAATGGGTGTGTTTAACATCCAGGACTTGTATTAATGCAAATGAAGCAAACAAGCAAAATTATTATACAGTAAAAGGAAATCTGGCAAATCTAATTTTATTAGTCTAAATGTTTGGAACAATTATTGTGTCAAAGTTCGCAACTTTTTACAAGATGGCTCTAGACAACCTAGACAGACGGAGAAGAAGAAGAAGGAAAAGAAGGAGGAGAAGGAAGAGAAGGAGAAGAAAAATATGGTGCGTTCATGCCTTCAGTGCTTAGTCCCCTAATAATAATAATTATAAAAAAAAAAAAAAAACAATAATAAGTACTATAATATTAATTAGTGTGATTATCATCACCATCATCGTTATTATTATTACTTTAATAACATTTATTTATTTGTTTATGTATTCTTTAATTTAAGGATCAGGGTTTAGATTTGGTTTGCTTTACAAAAAAAAAAAAAAAAAAAAATACATGACCAAAAAACAATTAATAAAATAAAAACAAAATAACGTTGATGCATTGACAACATGGAGACGAGTTATTTGTTACAATAAACGGTTAAAACATCCGACAACTACCACGATATTTCAAAGTATCCCTGTGGTAATATATGTGGTATATATATATATATATATCGCCTAGAGCCTTTATTGTGTTTACAAACATGAGACACTTGTGTGACCTGGTTCACTGGGAAAAAACCTGTGGAGCTGGATGGAAGCGGTGAGAAAACCTGGTATTGTGCACGTATATGTAATGAAAGGCATGACGATTAACACTCATAAGGAAAAAAGAAAAGAAAACTTGTTGAATAAGTGCATAAAACTCCACAGGAATCATTGAATTTCATGTGTGTTCCATCAGTAAGAATATGCAGGTTGTCACTATGAAATGAGGAAAAAAAAAAAGACAAGGTGGAAGTAAATACTTGTTATATAATTATTATATAATACTTACTTTGTGCACAGGATTGATTTATAGTATCTTCTTATCCTGTCATGTCTCATCTCTCTGTTTAATTTTAACTACACTTTATGGACAAAAGTATTGGGACACCTGATTTTTTCCAGCCATATGTGCTTCTTTCCCAAACTGTTACCACGACGTTGGAGGCACACAATTGTATAGGATGTCTTCAGATTACATTTTCCCAACAATTGAACTAGGAGACCTGAACCTGTTCCAGAGTGGCGATGCCCCTGTGCCCAAAGCCAGCTCCAGGAACATATGTTTTACATAGGTTGGTGTGGAAGATCTTGAGTGGCCTGCTATAGAGCTCTGACCTCAACCCTATTGAACACCTTTGTGATGAATAGGAACACTGACTGCACCCCAGGCCTCCTCACCTCACCTACATCAGTACCTGACTTCACTAACGCCATTTAAGCTGAACGAGCACAAATCTCCACAAGCACATTCCAAAATCCAGTGGGATGCTTGATGTCAGAATGTCATGAACTGATGAAGTGTTAAATGTGGCAGAATACAAAAATAAAAAGCACTGCTTGTGTATATATCCCATCATATATAGTGTATATAATATATAACTGTGGAATAAGCCATATTTCATGGTTCCTATAGAGTTTATATTTTCTAGAGGCCACAAGCAAAAATAAATAATTAAATACATTTGGAATAACAAAACCAAAAACACATCAAAACTAACCAAAAAATTCCCACTACAAATAAAAAAAAAAAAAGGAATTTAAAAGAAAAAAATTAATAAAATTACCGGTCAAAAATAAAAACTGAAAAGGACCCCAAAAATTTTTACTAAAAACACGCAAAAAAAAAAAAAAAAAACATTAAATCAAAATTCCCCCAAAAAACATCATTTTTAAAAAATAAGTGCTAAATAAAATAAAAGAAATAAATAAAAAGAAATCTATAGAACATTGCATAAAATAAATCCCCTGAAATAAACCGATAGAACAAAACAAAAATGTTAATTTACGACCAAAAAAAAAAAAAAAAAAAAAAAGAAAAAGAAAACCACACACGAAACAGGCAACAGCAAGATGCAAAATCACAGTACACAAACTAAAAATGAAACTAACAAAAAAGCTCATCGTGGCCTGTATCTGTATGTATAGTGTGTCCAAAAATCTCGAGTCTGGATGTAAAGGAAGAACTCAAAGTTAAGAGACAGAACTGAAAGCTGAGCACATGGATCTAGCCCGAGTTTGCTTGGTGATTCTAAAGAGATTTTGTGTGAAGGTGTGTTTTCATTTATAAAAAACAAACACCACAAATAGGATGAAGAAAAAAACGAGAGAAACTGCACATCTTTCACGTTCTTCTACCACACTGTTGGAATAAACAGCTCTTCCAGTTAAATAAATGGCTGTGCACTCTATGACCACTGTGCGAGCGCACGCGCGCGGACACACACACACACCAAACGAAAGCATGTTGTACACAGCAGTAGCTGTACTCATGGAGCCTCTGACGTCACAGCACTCGTGTGACGCTGCCAACTCAGGAGTTAAATTTAGATCATGGGCACCGGGCCCAGACGCTGCAAAACAATGTGATACCACAACTACTGCTTTAGCTGGAGCCATCTCACACACACACACACACACACACACACACACACACACACACAGAGACCCCTTTAGCCTCTGTACATGGCCTTAACACGCACCCAAATACACAAAAACACTCGATTCAGGAACTGTAAGAAAATGGACCAATGGTCTTAGATGCCAGAAGCCGCAGCTTAGACTTCTGTGGTGAAATCGAGATACGCTCACAGACTCTAGCAGAGCTTAATGGTCTTGGAGGAGAGTTTTTCCAGATGCTTCACTGAAGATCTCCTGTACAATGTCGCATTCTTGCTAATAAGCTAATTGGAGGTTAGTGAAAAATCTTAAGATGTCAGCATACGTCGTGTAGCCTACACGCTACTAAGTATGTGATTGGTCACGAAATATGGGGTCCGCCCCAAAGCGCTTCATTCCAAGATGGAGGACTTTTAGAAGTGCGACAGCTCGTACAAAACAAGTTTTAATACAAAATAAAATGAACGAAGCCATTTTGTTTAGGCCAATATACAAGAAGTCAAACCAGGAACTTTTACAGGTATGAAAACGGATGCTAGCGTGACTGATCTACACGCAGTAGTAAGTGGCTAGTATGTCCTATTACTGATAGGTGGCAGACAACAGTGTTATAGACAGCAGTGTGGTGATGACAGTCCTTTGCAGCAAATTTGTGCTGACAAATCTTTATATGCTGAATCTTTCCAGGTGTTCGTTAAGCAGTTTTCTCTTCCTGAAATTTTTGTATTTTATTTTATAAAGTCCCGCATATATTTTTGGCCAGCATTTGTAACCAATTAGATGGTAAAACATATAGGACTATAAAGGACATACAATCACAAAAAAGAAAAAGAACATATACAAACTAGGCACAAAGGTTCCTTGATCCTGGACAAACTTTCTGTACTGCACTATGACAAGGACAAACATGGCATACAACAAGCAACATGGCATACAGGCTCCATCATATCGACCTAAACTATACAAATTACATTGCAGACTTCCTTTTTTTCCAGCCTAAATAATCTAAATAAACTCCCAGACACGCTCGCAATGGATTTGTCCATCCCTGAACGCGCAAAAGAAATGTCCGTGTTTGGTTTTTCCCGTTCGCACTGTAGCCTCAGTGGCCTGTTCTTGGCTGACAGGAGTGGAACATGATGTGGTCTTCGGTCATGCACCATAAATAGGGACCAAGTCAGAGAGGCAATGAGATGAGCAGGGGTTTCTACAAAGTAATAAACAAGTTCTAATCCCAAAGAAATCAGCAAAAGTAACAAATACTACTATCGTACACTAAGCCTATACCCGAGGTCGACCAAATAAGAGTAAACTAAACAAAGCACGATGGAAGCAAGATGACGGGATGAAACGGACCTTACATACAGACAGACCTGACATTCTGCTGTTCAAAAGGAGCGGAAGAAATTGAACATAAAATCATTGACTAGCTAAACGGTGCAAAATTTAAAACAAAAGCACATGGCAACCAACTACATCTAAACAGTGAAATAAATCGGCATATAAACATGTCCTCGGCCAATGAGGCTGGCAAACTCGGTAGAGTCCCTGGAATACAAATTCTCGCCCAATATCACAATCTTGCTGTTTGCCCTTGAGATTGCATGCTATTAAAGCCTCCACACCAAACATTCCTCAAGGTTTGGCATTGTCCATATTGCTTTTCAGCTCACCAAGCAAAGATTGGCTATTTGAGTTATTTTTGACTTCCTGTCAGCACCATCTCCTCTGGCCTATCTCACCAACAAGGCATTTCCACTTGTGCAACTGCCACTCTGTGGATGGTTTTTGTTTTTTGTGCCACTCTGTGTGAATAACAGCCTGTTTGTAAAAGAATCACAGTAGACCGGAGCTTTATGAAACACTCCAGACTGGAAGCAACAAAGCTATTGTCAATAACCTCTGGAGTCCGGTAGCTAGTCTTTTGTCTGAAGATCAGTGGTGGACAGTAAGAAAATAAGTAATTTATTACAGTACTTAAGTAGCTTTTTCTGTACTTCACTGAAGTATTTCCACTTCGGGAGACTTTTTCTTTAACTTCACTACATTTCTTTAACTTCACTACATTTCTTTTTATTTAAAAGTGGATAAAAACTTGTCAAAACACACAGCGATCCACCAATCAGGGTCGAGCGAGCGCTCCGTTTTGAACTTTTATTGATTGCAGGTTGGTTGTATTTACTTATCACGAACATACAGTTCAGCGTCAGTTCAACAGCAAACAGCACATTTTCAGAGGAATAAATGATGGAAGAAACCCCTGACTATTTCCTGAATCTTTCTTTTGAAGTTGAAGTTGAAAAGAAGGTTTTGGGCTCACGATCATTTGAATAGATATCAATCAGTGTTTGACTCAATAGATTGGTGTGCTAAGAGTAACAGAGTCTTTTCACATAAACTGAGATGTTTAAGCAAATGTCTTGTGGCAAAAGTAAAATATATGATATTAGAGCCATAATAAATCATAGTACTTTGACTTTTAGAAGGCAAATACTTTTGTACTTTTACTCAAGTGAAAGTTTAAAGGAAGCACTTGTACCAGAGTGATATTTTACCCAGTGTCCCCATCGCTACTTTAAATCAAGTCCGTGTCTTGCGTACTTCGCCCAGCACTGCTGAAACGCCGTCTTCAACTAAATAACTTACATAATTAATTCGAATGAAGCAACTGAGGATCTGCTTTAGAAGACATGATTGTCCATGTTTTGAAAACTAGTCCAGCAAATAGCTGGCCAGTTGGTTTACTTTTGTCAGCTATATTATTGCTTTTGGTCCACCAAATGAAAACCTTTGATGCAAAAAAAAATAAAAAATCCCCTAAAAAAGTTTTTTTTCCGCTGTGTAAACCTACACAGCGGAATAAACCGAACAAACACATTTAGCGGGCTTTTGAACTGAACACGTTATTGAAAGACGGATATTGTAATGCACTGAAAAGCCTGATATTAAGTTTCAAACCACTCCACCCGTAAATAAACCTTCAGGGAAGAGCTGTGCTGAACTGAGAGCTATGTTAGCTTGGTTTACTTGCTAATCTTTGAACTCTGCTCGGTGGTGCAGGAGCAGGAACCAGAAGATCTAGTACTGCCAGGAGCTTTTTGCACAGCAAACCAAAGCTAGATCCGTGTTATTACTCATTTACCGTAAATCTTATACATACACACACGTGCACACACACACACACACACACACACACACACACACACACACGGTCATGTTGTGTATGCTTCAACGCTGATCCTCACTGACTCACCACCTCGACCAGGAGCCGAACAAACGAACAGAAAGAACACAGTGAAAGGGTTCATTCAGTAACTACATCGATTACAAATGCAGCTAGACACTTGAGTCATATTAGCAGTGTGCATCAGCTGTAAATGACTCCTTACAATCAACAAGACTGCAAGGGTCTCGGTTAGAAAGCTAAAGATTTCATGCATCAAGGAAAACCGGCTCACTTACGCCCAAATAGGGGCAAACAACATTCGCCTGGACGCTTTCAGGACGTTTATCCTGGGAGCTGCTAAATATAAAAGAATACCATCTAAATTTCCCGGACCTGAATCAGCACCTCTGCGACCCGGCGTTAACGCAAATTGCATGTTGCGAGGTTCGCCGGAGTTCGAACAGAACGGCATGTCCGCCATTCACAAACCACACGCAGCTGAGATGCGTAACCTGGTCTAAGAAGCGCTAAACCTGCGTCTCAGATCCATGGAAAGAATAACAGGAGTTTGTCTTGCACACGTCCCAGACGTGTTCATCTATTCAGACAACACACAACATCTGGTGTCTCCTGTTGAATATGGTGGTGGATCCACAGGGCAATGGGAAATCGTTACAGCCAATCATTGCTAGTATGTTTGGAGCCATATTTGATAATGAGAAGTATAACAAGCACATATGGTAACTGTAATGGTAACAACGTTGAGGCAGAATTAGATGTGAATAAGCTCTGAATTTAAGTGCCCAGCACTGAGTAGAACAACTCAACAATGATTGAACAATAACGAATGGATTTTCGGTGCCACCCAGATGAGGATGGGAGTCTCAATGTTTCCACCTCATGCCATCTCAGGGAGTTTTTCCCTTTCCACAGTCAACACTGGGTCACTCATTAAACAATAAACTTAAGGAACAACTTTCCAAGGGGATTAATGGGAAAATATGGGAATAAACGAGAATATATGGGAATTAATGGGAATAAATATGGAAACGTAAATTCCAGGTAACCAATATCAGGGAACTGAAGTGTCCCGCAGGATAATCTTGGTGAAAACAACCACGTTTAATGCAACTCCAGTTGACATTCTGTTGCGCATTCATCAAATTCATTCAAATCAATTCATTTTTAATTGTAAAGCACTTTAAAACCACGTACATTGTCTCAAAGCAGATTTACACAGATAATGTGGTAAGAAAGAATGAAAGATTGTTCTTTATAAGTGTACGTTTGTCCCTCAAGCAGGTGGCGACTGCATCAAGTAAAAACTCCCCGAGATGGCATAAGGAAGGACCCTTGAAAGGAACCCGTCCTCATCTGGGTGGCACCGAATGTCCATTTATTACACACAGCACACTTACTGCAGGACTGTTGAGGCCATACCCCAGACATGCACTGTGCATTCCTCCATAATATAAGGATTTCTTGAATCCTGCACGTCAAAGAATGTCCATCTTGGCAAGTATTCACGTAAATTACATAGATTTATGATTAAAACTTCCTTGTGCTGTGTTTAAGCTATTGTGCAACAGAATTATAAAGTGCGCTCATAAAGTTCCCATAGAAAGTTTCCTTTGCAACTAAGCACTAAACTCATCCATTCCAACTTCATAACATCTTTCATCTCTGTAAAGCTGCTTGAAATGTTGTTAAAAGGGCTATACAAATAAAACTGAATTGAAAGAAACCACTGTAACGTCTACTAGTGCTGAGGCGGAGCTTCGCTCACTCCCAAGCTGTCAAAACACGATTGTTTTTTACTTGTTTCACGCAGTCACGAATTCCTGAAGTATGCTTTTCAGTTGTCTTTTGTTACGTTTTTCAAGTTTTCTAGCTTCCACAGAGAGGTCCACAGAGATCCGGATCGAACAGGAAAGCTCTCAATCTCCCCCCCCCCCCCAAAAAAAGATTGTTCATACACACTAAGGGCCTGAAAACAAAATCGCATCTTATATATTGTGCATCAGTTTAAAGAGAGAATTTTTTTTTAGTTTTGTTTTGTTTTTTTTAAGTAAACTGCTTTGGTTAGTGTCGTGTCTGTCAGGTGTTGACTTACTTTCTGGTTCTTTGAATTTAATTAAATTTTTTTTTTTTTTTGGTTTTTTTTTGGGTGGGGGGGGTGTTTAAATGTTTGGTCACATGACCATGTCACATGAGTTAAAAAAATAAATAAATAAATAAAAAATAAAAACCCTTTCTGAATGGCTCTAGTTTCTCAAGCCACACAACACCACATAAACAGTTGGTTTTTTGATTATCCACTTTCCTTCTATGTTTTAAAAAATCTCCATTATCTACTGACAAAAAAAAAAACATTGTGGTATAGTTTGAAGGCCAAATGATATTTGGATTATTATGGACGTAATCCAGAGTGCCACAGCCCATTTAACGTCACCCCATGTTCAGCCCCCGAACAACAGAAATGAATCCTTCCAGAACTGGAGCTGCGATCTTTGTGACTGCAGATCATGACCTACACTTATTTACCTCCGTGCTTCGTCACCATGAGGAAGTAAAATTCTGATTATTAAGAACAAGCATTACCAGTGTATACAATCAAGTAATGATTCTGGAACAAATTATTTTAATAGAAAAAAAACAATAGTAAACGCGTCTAAAAACAGGTTTGAGTAGTTCGGAAAGCCTTGCCGAAGGCAAAAACAATTCCGATTCTCTGTCATTGTGGGAACTCAAGAAGCAATAAGACCTGCTGCAAGTGTGAACAATTAAATATAATTGTTTGATCGTGGCATTGCAAAAAGTTGTTCTTACACGGTGTTTCGTACAAAATGACGTCAAACGTGTTTGGAAAACAGCCTTAAACAGTTCGGAAAGCAAAGCCAAGTATCCGGCACGTCTGCGACAAGATAAACCCAGATGTTGTGACATTGCTGTATTTATATAATACTGTTTGCTTGTGTATAACCAACTTAATTAGTGTGAAAATGGTTCATCGTTAAGGTACGAATATTCTTTGTAGAATAAACTTATAAATACCAACTAAAGACAAAAGTATACCAATATTATATGGACAGAAGTACTAGAACGCTGAATTTTCCACCCAGATGTCCTTCTTTCCCAAACTGTTACCACAAAGGTGAGGCATACAATTCTATAGGATGTCTCTGGATGCGGTAGCATGAAATTTTTCCTTCACTTGAACTAGCAGACTCGAATTTGTTCCACCATGACAATGCCCCTGTGCCCAAAGCCAGCTCTATGAAGATATGTTTTGTCTTGTGTTGTCTGTCTGTACTGTTTTTCGTCTGCACCGTTTGCACTCGATGCACTTTATGTAGCTTTGTGTTGTAGCTCTATGTTGTTTAGTGTAGCACCAGGGTTCTGGAGGAACGTTGTCTCATTTTTACTCTGTACTGTGTACCACTGTGTATAGTAGAAATACCAATAAAAGCCTCTTGACTTGATATGCTTTACGTAGGTTCGAGTGGAAGATCTTGCATGGCCCGTTATAAAGCTCCGACCTCAACACTATGGAACACCTTTGGGATTATTTGGAACACTGGCTATACCCCAGGCCTCCTGACTCTTCTAACACCCTCGTAGCTGAATAAACAACAAATCTCCATATGCACACCCCAATATCTAGAACGTCTTCCCAGAAGAGTGGAGGTTATTAGAACAGTAAATGAGGACTAAATGTGGGATGAGATGTTCATAAAAAAGCACGTACAAATCAGGTGTCCACAAGCCATTTCCATTTAAAGTTTTGAAGACGGAATTCTTTGACAGCAATTACACAAAAATTGTGTTCAGATAAAAAATAAATAAAAAGTGCCCCATACACAAGACGGCTTTGGAAGCTACCTGGACAATGTGATGCAGCTGATACGAGATGGTTATGGATTGAAGCAAGATAAAGCTGTTACCTATGTTCGCTTTGCAGAATCTTTAGACAATTTAGAAAGTCTTGAGGGCCCATAATCCGATCCTGAGCTTAGTTAGCGTCCTTGCAGAGCTTCGCATTGTACACGAACAATAATGAAATCTTTTGAATTTGTGATGTCATGCATATCTCTCTTGCTAAAAAGGATCATTTTTCACATGCACACGGTTCTCCATGAATATTGGCAACAACCTTTTAGTAAGACGGAGTTATTTCAGTGTGGTAGCACGTTTCTACCTCACTGAACCGAGGTTCCTCATTCGAAACTGTGCTCGGATTACTGTCTGTGCAGAGATTTTCACATTTACCACCGTTTACGATTCATCGGGGTTTGGGTTCCTTATGTTTTCCTAGTATTTTCATGTGTTTTACCTTAAATCCTGTGGACAAAATACTTTTAAAGCTATACACTCTATATTCACATGTGTCTGCGGTGCCTTTGCTGCTCTAATTGCTGCTCCATTCTTCTTGGAAAGCTTGAAAGAATTTGGAGCATAGAACGGATTTCAGCTCCTTCATCCACAAGAGTTGCACTGATGTTGGATGAGAAGACCTTGGGAGAACTCAGTGTTCAGTGGGGTTGAGGTCAGGGCTTTCTATACTAACTAACTCTGTGCTTCTTTCTTCGTTGGAGAAGACCCACATACAGCGGTGTTGCTCAGGTGCCCACAAACCATTGAGGTCTCCTAAGTCACATGAAGAGCCCCCTTTTTTAAAGTAACATCTGTATCCTCAACAGTAGTACCTTGAAAGAGTGTGTGTGTGTGTGTGTGTGTGTGTGTGTGTGTGTGTGTATGACGAACCATAAGTTGGGCTCTGCTACTCTACACTAACTTGATACAGCCACCTAGCTGCCATGTAGTAACTCTGAAAGCTTGAGAGAGAGAGAGAGAGAGAGAGAGATGGAGGGGGTATAGAGACACGGAGAGAGCAGGAAAGAGAAACAGAGACAGAAGGAAAAGGAGAGAGTAGGAAAGAAAGACAACGATTGGGGGGGAGAGAGAGAGAGCGCGCGCGCGAGAGAGATAGAAGGAACCCCACACACTCATGGAGGGAGTTTACTGTCTCTTTAAGGCCTTTAATCTCTTCGATCTGAAGCGTTTGTCTCCTACCAGCTAATGGCCGCCTCGGTGCGCGCGCACGCGTGCTTGCTTGCTCGCTCGCGCGTGTGTGCGCGTGTGCGTGTGTGTGCGTGTGTGTAAAATGTCCACACAGCGCGGAGGGAGCTTTGCTCTCTACCAAACACCTCTGCCAGCTTCCACAAATGAGACAGCTTCAAACAAGACGTGGAGGGGGAAAAAAGTGAAGTTTTCAGCGAACTCTTTCACTCTGTGTCACTACCGGAGGCACGAGCGCGGGGTCGGGGGTGCAGTGGTTCATCCCCGAAAGTATGCAATGCACAAAATCCTCCAGGATATAAACGATTGTTGCATTTAAAAGCCAATGTCGAGGTCAGGCGAGCTCCTTTAAATCACCGCGTCCAATTGAGACTAATAATAATAATAATAATAATAATAATAATAATAATGCGCGTGGAGAAACACCAGCGCGTGCACATAACTGCCAGATCACTTTCTGATTGACAGCAAAACGTTCATGCAAACAGGACCGCGCGAGCTGCACGAGCCTCGGCATGCAAATTTGTCGACGCGGAAACAAACAAAAGAAAAAGAAACAACAAAAAAAGGGGGGGGGGGGGGGT